>WJSH01003770.1:906-16018 GCA_009757365.2 Lepidium campestre
GGAGTGAGAGATTAAGAGATTATGGATCTAAAGCTTTGATACCATGTTAGATTTGTGGAATCATAGTAGAAAGAAAGGAGAGAATGCGAGAAAGAGAGAAGAGATGAGATGAAGAAGGTTTTTCATTCATTCAACTTTTTATACAATGTGTGTATTACATGGCTTAAATAAGAAACAAATGAAAGAGCATAAGTAGAAAACCCTAGCCACTCATCTCTCACTCAGTTTCAAAGGAGTGAAAGTGACATTTGTGGTCCCTTCCCAATATAAGGACGAGGGGTCACTTTCACTTGATTCCTTTGGTCTCCTTGGTCTCTAACGGTCACATTGGCTTATTGGGGCTTTGATTTTGAAGTCACAAGGCCTTTTAGATGGTCCTTAACACTCGGAAAAGTCAAACTCTCATTTTTGGTTTTGTTGACTTTTTTCTTGGCCGTTGACCCACGGACATGTTTTCTCTCCCACAGGCGATAAACCACGGACATGTTTTCTCGACCATGGGCGATAACCCGCGGATATGTTTTATCGCCCACGGGCGTGGTTTCTCGCCACTCGGCGATACGTCTGCGGCACCTTCTCTCGACCACTCGGCGATACGCCTACGGACACATTTCTCGACCCGTGGTACGTTCGATCTTTGTCTGCGATGTTTCCGAACTTCAACCCACGCACGTAGCGATACGTCCATGGTATTTATGTGACCCGTCCTGCGATCCGACCAAGGTCGGTCACGGCCTACTGCAACTCGATCACTTATTCTTATGACGAAATGTAGTTTGTTGGCCCTGATAGGTCTTGATCAATAAAAGGCACCAAAAAATAATTTATTTTGGCGCATATCGAATTGGCTTTTGTTTAAAAATCTAACCTAGTTTTACACCAAGGAAGTAGTTTTACAAACTTTCCAAATAGTTTTACAATTGTTGTTTTCGATTTAAATTAGTATAACATATTTTCAAATTAGTTGATGTAGTTTTACATTTAACATAAAAGAATTAGCATATGATTGTTAGTGTTCTATGCATTCATATTTTTTAAAAAACTGTATTTACGTGATTTCGATGTCCTAACTTGATTATTATTCACAAAGTCACCTTAGAAGTATAAGGAATATATTGTGTAGATTATTTTATTGTAACTAAAAATATATTTCATATAATTTGGCCATCATTAATATATAGTTTAATAGTGTATTACATTTTGTGTCTTAAGTTTTGTAGTCGATCTATGATTATGATAATTTTTTCATCTTTATATATAGATTTTTTTGGAATTCTACTTATTCTCTAGTTTTTCCAGTATAGCACAGTATTGGCATAACAAATATATAATATCACAACGGAAAACAACAGTTTTTACAACATAATATATAATATTACAAATGCCGAAAGGTGAAGAATAAATTCAAACACCATGGCTTACAAATAGCATATCATAGATACCTAGTCTTTCTCTCCACCTCTTTTGATTTTTTGTCCTTAGACGTTTTTCTCCAACTGATGGAAACTGGTTTGCTTTCTTTCTTCCCACCTTAATTTTCTGATCCGGAGGTATTATTTGTTTGTTTTTTATGACTTCCAGGACATCCGTATCACACATATCCAATACTAAAAAGATTGTCATGTTATACTTAATTGTCCACAACTCCGTCCAATAGTATCGTGAACACAACTCATGTACTTCAAGATCACAACTTTTATCTTCATTCTTAGAAATTCAATGTAAGCGGCAAGAGCACATGAAAACTTTTCAATATCGAATACCCTACAACTGCATTTTCTCCATAGCAAGTTCATGGTATAATGGCGTCAATCACTACCGATGACATTGTATAGACGCTCGAAATTGTTTAGCTCCGTCATAATCAATTTTTCTGAAGCTGCCCACAAATCATGCAAACAATTCTCCACAAAAAGGCTCCAATTTATTATGCACCTTACCAGACATGGCCTCCTTCCGATGATCATTAAACCACGTAGAGAAAGTTTTCATGATAGTATCAGACATTGAAATCATGGAGTACCTCCTCGCGCCCCTAAACATACCATTCAAGGATTCAACGACATTACTTGTGTCTAAGTTATACCTTTCTCCCGGAAAAACACACCTTGCTCATTTTTCTTTGATTGTACTCTCCCCTAAATACTTGGCTGCAGAAGGATATCTCGTCTTAAACGAGCTATAAGCATTGTTGAAATCAGTCACTGTGTACATTTTACTGCACTCCATGAATCTCCACGCCATTACATCTTTGTTGACATTAGAAGCATGACTTTTCACATTTTGTGACATATGCCATATGCAATACCTATGACAAGAATGTGTATACACATTACCTATGGTGTTGATGTGACTTGCATTCTTGTCACTTATAAATACCAATTCATCAGAGTCTGGTATAATTGTCCTCAGCGTCTCGAAAAACCAGGTCCAACTAGCATTTTTCTCTTTATCGAATACAGCAAACGCTACGGGTAATGGTGACGATTAGAATTTTGAGATGTGGTAAAAACTAGAACACCATCATATCCATTCTTGAGAAAAGTTGCATCCACAATTATCACTTTTCTCATGACTTTGAACCCTTCGATGCAAGCTCCCAAAGCTATGAAAATGTACTTGAATTTTCCCTTATTATCTAATTACACACGTGTTACCGTCCCAGCATTGGCTTTCTCTAACTCATGCAAATAGCAATACAACAACTTGTAACTTTCTTTCGGGGTCCCACACAACTGGCTAATAGCAGGATTTCTCCCTCTCCTCGCTGTAGTATATGATATACTTACACCTAATTTTGTCTTCACGAGATCCATGATAACTCTATGAGGTGGTGTGTCCATTTGACCGGGATAATCTTCTTGCAAAATAGCTGTAACTAATTGCAGTGTGCCTTGCCTCTTCATATTGCTCTCGCTCTGACTAGCCTCAAATCCTGCTAGCTCGTATACACTAACTACAACTTTCTTTCCTACACTTCAACACTAAACGAGTTGGTTCATACTTATTTTATTGCAAAACTAAAACTGTTAACAAATGAGGCTTTATCCACCACATCTTGAAATGCCTTCTTACTCGCAAATTCTTGATGCACACTCAGCCTCAAACTGTCTTCTCATTCCTCTTCAAACTGACTACTCTCTCCAAGAGGTGGAAGCTCACGGTAATCATCATCAATATCCGATTTATCAATACCCTTACCCTCTCCACTAAAATCACATACTACAATTCCATCCTCTATATAATAATCCACTAAATTGCTTAGTTCTTTTTCTACATACAAAGTAATTGCATTACCTCCAATTTCACTATCCTTTTGTATTGGCTTCCTCATAGTTCTTACCAACCAAACTTTTGACCACTCTCGACAGTTGATCGAGCGGTTCAGATCTAGTTATGACCTCCACAAATAATTTACATCTTCTGTTATGTTCATCTGTGTACATTAGCTAAGCAAACACATCGTCATTTCTACGAAATGTCAATTTTTCTTTATCTCCAAACATCGGTGGATAGTAAGTTAATTCCAATTTAACCTTACTTTCATCTAATTCAACCTTCTTGTACAAACTACCTTCCAACAACAAAAAAGTCATCTCCACAACTGATATCTTCGTCACTAGACTATACATGCAATCTCCACATTTAAAAAAATATGATAACGTTAACGCTCATTCTATCCTGCCAAAGCAAATAAAATATACTCAATCAATACCGTAATACAGACCATGTTTTCCCGAAGTTATCATATCGCGAAAACATCTCAATTTGAAATCAAACAAGTTCAACTCTACAGTGCACTATGATTCAACCTCATAAATTCCATTTCGTTGCCATTTAATGTCCTAAACGACCCACAAACGATTGTAAAATACCCAATTTGCACAATAAAATAATCAATTTACAAATATAATACCATTTTGTGCAAAACGGAGATTTAGAGCAAGAAGGTGATGCAGAGGAATAAGGTGATTCAAAGGAATACTACCGCCAGCAGTGATGGTGTCGACGGCGGCCAGTGTTTTAAAAACCGAACTGGATCAGCCGGTCCGACCGGTTCAACCGTGACTAGCTACCAAAATTGGTCTAAGTTAAACTAAAACCCGGATTTAAGTTAAACCGGTAAAACCAATAAAAACCGGTAAAACCAGTGAACCGGGTCAATGTTAAAACCCGGTTTATTGAAAATTTATATTTTTTTTTCAAATTTTTATATTTATTATTACTTTTCTTTTATAAAATAAAAATTAAAAAATCTTAAAATAAAAAACTTAAACTATAAAATCTAGTTATTTCATACTCTTCTAAAATATATTAATTATAATTTATACTTAATATAAATGGTGCATGTAATGTTAAATTTTCATAAATCATAAGAATAGTATTAGATAGTTTTAGATATATTTATTAATATGTTGTTGGATAAAAAAAAAAATTTTAATTCTATAGAATATTTATATCATTTCTCTTATTCTTTCTATTTGAATATTTTTAAGTATATTATACTGTTTATACACATTATCATATAATATTCATTTTCAAATTGTGTCATATACATATATATTTTTATATATAACAAAAATTTAAAATCCGATTCGACCGGTTCCACCAGTCCGATCAACTATCCAGTAGTATTGCCGAATCGGTATCCGGTCCGGTTCTAAAACATTGGCTGCGGTGGAACTCGTCGGATTTCACAAAATCTTCGGCGGCAATAAGAGCTCGTCAAGAGCGACGACGAGATTGAGATTCGTTTTCGTTTTTTAATTTCTTTATTTATTTTTTATTTCTTTGTTCAAATAAAGTATTAAATAATTTACATGGGCATTTCGGTCATAATACATTAAAATATTAGAGAGTAAGTATGTAGAAACAATGATGGTATAGTAGATTGAAGCTTCCATCAATTGGACTTCTCGGCAAATGTCTCGTATGGTATCGTGTTTTTTGCACATCCACAACATAAAAATTATACACCATAAAGGTTGTGAGTATATATATTAGTTTTGATTCTGCTACAATTATACGGTATCTACAATAATTTATTATTGATATTTTTGCGGCACATATTGTCGATTATCATTTTGATGAAAAAAATATTATTGGTTATAGGAGAGAAAATAACCATGTAGAAAAGAAGATGAAAATATAATATACCTAAAATAGCAGAAAATATTTTGGAAGAAACAATATGTTTAATTCTCAGCATTCAAGAGGGGAGTCTGTGCGGTTGTATTTTTTTCCCTTTCTCTGGTGTTTTCTAACGGGTTTTCCATAAAAGGTCTTTAACAAAACAACACAAGATAAGATAAGATATCAAAGATTATGTTTATAAAATTGTAATCTTTATCATTCATAGGGGGAGTTTGCATTGTTGTACTTTTTTCCTATAGTTTTTTCTCACTAGGTTTTCTAAAAAATGTTTTTAACTAGGCAATGAACACAATAAAGATATTGGAATAAAATATTTTCAAGGGACTAACTATGCTGAAGAAAATATATACATAGCATTTGAATGCTACATGTACGAGATGTGTAAGATGTAATCTTCATGATTCGAGGGGTAGCTTGCGTGTTATACTTTTTTTCCCTTATGATGGTTTTTCTCACTATTTTATTCAACAAAGGTTAATTAAAGACAACAAAAGACGATAAAGACATAATGCAAGAAGCCATGGTGATGATGGTGTCTAAGAGGGAGTGTTATAACATTTAGGTGTGTCAACTTACTCAATTAACATATCTTCATTATTTATCCCACATCAAACGTTTGTAAGTATATGGACTCCACTTCATTATTGTAAACCGATTACTATTTTCGGTTTTATAACAATTTTAAGATTATCACATCTATTAAAAATATCAAATACCATTTTTGACCTTATTTACAATTATTGTTAAAAGATACCATGAAAAATATTAATTATTAATAAAAACAAAAAATAAGTGAAGATAAAATAGAAAATATTAAACTAAATATACATTAAAAATAGAGAACATCAACTTTTTTTAGCCAATCCTTTTTCTCATACATCAGTTATCTAGGAATAGAGGAAGTATTTCAGTGGATACCTAACTTTCTAAAATGAATTTATTGGTTCTGGATTTATAAAAAACTAATATAATTTAATACTTTATAGTTATTCAATTTTGAATTTCAAAATTCAACTAAAGTTATTTGCTAGTAGTTTTAATAATTTAAAATTGTGTTTACAATCATTAAAGAGTAATTTGGGTGTATAGCAAATAAGTAATTTGGATAACCTCCTATGATTTGTAGGTTCCTATTTGTCAAAGTATGACATTTTTGTCCTTACATTCCTCTCTCATTTCCATTTTTTCCCTCTTCTATCCTCTCCCCTATCTCTCACATTTTTTTTTCCTCTATCTCATTTTCATTTATTTTCTCTCTTTTTCTTCTTCTTTGATAATATAACTCTTACGAGTTAATGTGGAGATAATGCATTAATTCCGGAGACAACGCATTAAATACAATGTCCCTCATTTAATGTGTTGTTTCATTTCTCTCTCCTAACAAATATTTAACTATTAAATGGTTCTCTCTCACCAGGGTTATTATAGTCTTTTGTGATTGCTACTTACCTAATTTGAACAATTAATGATTATTTTCTTAATTAGCTTCTTATACATGACTATTCACTTAATTAGCCCATCATTAAAAGTCATTTGTTAAAGAGTTGAAGATTTTAAAAAGTTATTCAAAGTTACATGTTATTCAACTAAAATAAATTCAAATGACTTTATACAATAAGTAAAAAACAATAAAAAATTTCTAAAAATGAACTCTACAAATGTCTATTAACAAGATCTTATTATCTCTATTATTAAAAGAGAATCATTGAATTTGTAAGAAAATTACACTTTTAATCCCTTTGCAAAAAATTAATTATGACTAAATCAAAAAGCTTAATAAGTTTATTTAAAAACTTAATAAAAACAAATAGATATTAATTTTAATTCAGTGACAAAAAAATTAAAAATTTTAATTATGGAAAAAAATTAAATATGACTTTATCAAATTTTAATTGCAGATTTATATTAAAACAATTATTTTACTTAAATTCAATTTAATTATACGTATATTATTATATTAAACTTTAATATAATTGACATTTAATATATTTTTTAAAGCACATTAAATTTAATTACATATAAGTAATTTGTTATAAATATGACATTTGTCATATAACTCAGCAAACGAATTGCATCGTCGTCGTATACGTGTCGACATATTAACATGTGTGGACACCACTATAAATTACTATATATAGGACGTTATGTAATAATTAGAATTCATACTTCAGAATACCGAAATTGAATAAAGAAAAGTTTATCTATGATATCTCTCTAGAGTTTATCTCTAGAATTTTCAGTGTCTCACCGGCCAAATCAGGTTTTTATACCGTTCCTAGTCGTTATTATTTCGGTTTTAAAACATGTTATCAGTACGATCGCTTTTCAATCGGTATAAATTTAAATTTATATTGTTATAATGTTCGTTTAAATTTAAATGTTGTTAGGATACTAGTTTAAATTTAAATATTGCTAGAATGCTAGTTTAAATTTAACCAATGTTAGATTGCTAGTATGAATTAAAACGATGTTAGAATGCTAGTTTAAATTTAAACGCTGCTATAATACTAGTTTAAATTTAAACGCTGTTAAAATACTAGTTTAATTTTAAGTAAAGGAAATGAAAAATAAAAGTCAAATTTATGTTCCTAGGAAAACTAATCTTTATATAGATAAAGTCATATATACTCCAAATTCTAAAGAGAATTTGTTGAGTTTTCGAGGACATATAACTTGAGAGGTATAAAGAAGTCTGTTTCTTGGAAAAGGCTTTATATTGAAAAAGATTTCATAACTTCCTTTTTGATTTGCATAAGATGCATTTCATTTATTGTCAACATAATATCATGCTGTGAAACCTTATTAAGGAAAAAAATCTTATAACTTTTTTCTGGTTTGCATCATGGTTATATAAATGCAGTTGACTCTCACCTTGTGATTAAAGAAAGAGATTCCAGAGTTTTCTTCTGGTTTGCACCATAGTTATATAAATGCAATTGAATTTCACCTTGTTATCAAAAGAAAGAGATCCCAGAGCTTTCTTCTGGTTTGCACTATAGTTATATAGTTGCAGTTGAATCTCACCTTGTAATTAAAGGAAAGAGATCTTAGAACTTTCTTCAGGTTTACATCATGATTATATAAATGCAGTTGAATCTCAGCTTGTTATCAAAGGAAAGAGATCATAGAGATTCCTTCTGGTTTGCACCATGGTTATATAAATGCAGTTGAATCTCACCTTGTAATCAAAGGAAAGAGATCTCAAAATTTTGTCTGGTGTGCATCATGATTATATAGATGCAGTTGAATCTTACCTTGTTATCAAAGGAAACAGATCTCACAACTTTGTCTGATTTGCATCATGTTTATATAAATGCAGTTGAATCTCACCTTGTTATCAAAAGAAAGAGATCCTAGAGCTTCCTTCTGGTTTGCACCATAGTTATATACATGCAGTTGAATCTCACCATGTTGTCAAATGGAAGAGATCCAAGAACTTTCTTCTGGTTTGCAGCATGGTTATATAGATACAGTTGAAACTCACCTAGTGATCAAAGGAAAAAAGATCCCATAATTTTCTTCTAGTTTGCATCATACTTATATAGATGCAGTTAAATCTAACCTCATGATCAAAAGAAATCTTGAGGATGTCACATTGTGGCATGATCCGCCTTGGACATCCAGACACCACAATGTTACGAAAAATATTAGAGAGCTCACATAGTCATTTATTGAAATCCCTTAGATAAGTTAATGACATGTGTTGCATGTTATCTTGAAAATCTGATCAAGAGGTCATCCCCAACTAAAATAGATATTAAATCACCAAAGTTCCTTGAATGTATTCAAGGTGATATTTGTGGATTTATATATGCACCACGTGGGCCATACTGCAGATGGTCACATGTTTGTCTACTATCATCTCGATATAGGACATTTGCGAGATTTCTAACTCAGATAATCAAGCTAAGAACTCAGTTCTTTGATTATCCCATTAAAAGAGTTAGACTAGATAACGTTGGTGAATCCACATCCCAGACATTCAATGATTATTGTATGGTAACCGGGATTGAAGTTGAACATTTTGTAGCATATTTTCATACACAAAATGGTTTCGCTGAACCATTAGTTAAGTATCTGCAATGGATTGCAAGACCATTGATCATGAGATCAAAACTTCCAACCTCAATATAGGGACATGCTATTTTGCATGCAGAAACACTTATTCGGATAAGGCCGAGTGCACATCATAAATATTCCTCACTACAATTAGCATTTTGTCATGAACCAAATATCTCTCATCTAAGAATCTTGGTTGTGCAGTATATGTACATATTGCACCTCCAAAACGTACAAAACAAAAAAAGTTAGAAATATATGTTAGTTATGATTCTCCCTCAATTATATGCTATCTAGAACCGCAAACTAGTGATATGTTTACGGCATGTTTTGTCACTTTGATGAGAAAGTATATCATGTTTTAGGGGGACAAAATAACCATGTAGGAAAGGATATTGAGTGGTATGTACCATCACTGTTACATATTGATCTTCCTACAAAACAGTCTGAACTAGAAGTTCGACGGATTACGCATTTGAGAAGTATTGCAAATCAGCTTCTGGATTCATTTGCAAATACTAAGATAGTGATTGAGTCACATGTCTCTGCTGCAAATGTTCTTTCTCGAATAACACAAAAACATTGAAAAGCAAATTATAGATAAGAGTCTAGAACCCGCTTGAAGCGTGGTGGATATGTGGATTCTAAGGATAAGAATCCTAGAAAACGGAAAGGAGCTGAAAAGCATAATGTACCCGAAATAGCGGAAAACATTTTGGAAGAAACAAAATATTTAATTTTGAGCATTCAAGGGGGAGTCTGCGTTGTTGTACTCGTTTTCCCTTTCTCTGATTTTTTCCACTGGGTTTCCCAAGAAAAGTTTTTAAAGAGGCAACACAAGACAACAAATGACATGATAGATTATGTCTATAAGATTGAAGCGCGTCCTCCACAAGATGTGTAAAGTGCAACCCTCATTATTCCATAGGAAGTTTGCATCGTTGTACTCTTTTTTCCTTCCTATGGTTTTTTCCACCGAGTTTTCCAAGAAAGGTTTTTAATGAGTCAATGAAAATATTTGAATAAGATATGTCTAAACGACTAACTATGCTGAAGAAAATATATCCACAACATTGGAATGCTTCATCTACGAGATATGGAAGAGGTGACCCTCATGAATGGAGGGCGAGCTTGCAACGTTGTACTCTTTTTCCTGTATGATGGTTTTTCCCATTGGGGTTTCTAAGAAATGTTTTTAACGAGGCAACAAAAGACAATAAAGACATAACACAATAAGCAAAATTGACAGTGGTGTCCAAGGGGGAGTGTTATAAATATAACATTTGTCATATGACTCAGCAAACAAATTGCATCGTCGTCGTATATATGTCGGTATATTAATATGTGTGGACCCCACTATAAACTACTATGACATTATGCAATAGTTAGAATTCATACTTCAGAATACCGAAATTGAATAAAGAAAAGTTTATCTCTAATATCTCTCTAGAAATTATTTTTCTAGAATTCACAATATCTCACCGGCCAAATATAATTTTTATACCAATTCTAATCATTATTATTTCTGTTTTATAACGTAAAATCTTATTGGCATGATTATTAAGGTATATTAATCATTTCATATAAATTATTATATGATACTTTATATAGTAGATATTCATATAATAATATTAAAGATTATTAGTTTTATTAAAAGTTAAATATAAAGTTAAATATATTTGTGAACTATATATTCTTAATAAATTTGAAATTAAATATATTTGTGTTTATATATTTTAATAATACTAAATTATAATATAAAAATATATAATCAAAATAAATACATTATAACATGAGTATTTAAAAATATAGTTACTAACACAAATTATAATTTAGCAAATAAAATCTAAAAAAAAAAAACAGAAAAAATATATATATAATTTAATAATCTTAATATTTCTAAGTTTAAATTTGAGATATTCTATATTAAAGATAAATTTTAAAAAAATTAATAGCAAACATAATTTATCGATAAACAAAACAAAATATATATTTCAATATGTAGATAATAAAATCTAAAAAAAAAAGAAACAAAATATATCTATCAATATATAGAAATTTCATTCAGTTAATATTTATATGTTTAAATTAAAAAAATTATATATCATAGATAAATAAAAGAGTAATTTTAACAAATGCCCTTTTCAAAAGGCCCATTTTTAAAAGATTAAGAACAATAATTTATAGAGTATGATTATATACCCATTGACACAAATTAAAATATAATAAACAAAATATATCTCTTAATATATACATAATTCAATAATGTTAATATTCCAAATTTTGAATTTGTACCATTAAAGAAAATGTATTTATAGACTTTAACCATAAAATTATAACCCAAATTTTAGGTGATTATTTAATGAAATATCCAACGAATTTGTGAATATAATATTCGGGTATTAAAAAGTCCATAAATATTGAACTTATAAAATCTGAAACATACTATTTAAATTATGAGTAATTTCAATAAATGGTCTTTTAAATATGCTCCTCTTCAAAAATATCATTCCTCTTTGAAAATGGATAAAAGCAAAGAGATACTTTTGAAAGGGAATTTGGTTCAATGGGCATTTTTGAAATCTTCCATTTAATTATACTAATAAAAATTATTTTAATCATTTGATAATTTTGTGTTATTGAATTTTTAATAATTATGTTTTTATACATTTTTTGTTGTTAAACATATAATATTTGTATTAGAAAAATTATGATATATTTTTCTGAATTCTTTTCATTCTGGTGGTTGAGATAATCTAACTAATAACTCAGGTATCTCGGGTTTGATTCCTCCCTGTTATAAGTAGTAGATTAAAAAAGGAATTTTGAGGAGTGTGGTAGGATATGGATCGAGCTTTGTCGATCTAACTTTTGACAAAAAAATTATGATATATTTTTAAATTACAAAGTAAAATATAAATTAAAAAATTATTTTGAAAATTTTTATCCCGTGCTCTAATACGGGCCGTTTAGAATCTAGTAATTTATTATGAAAGAATATGATGGTATCTGAGAGTGTGTGAGAGTGTGAAAAAATCTTTGATAGAAATTTGTAAAAGAATCCACGAGAGAGAGATTACAATCTGAGAAAGAAACATGGGTTTTGCTAGCTAACACAAAAGCAAAGTCTAATTAAATACATACAAATTTTAAGTGCATAGTTTATTGGATCAAAAAGATACGGGAAACAAGCCCTATATATGTATAAACACCCTAATAATAATAATAAATATTAGTCTCATATCAAATGTTCCACACAGAAACATAAAATTCATTTAGAGGAGTTGAGGGAATGTGCTATTCATGAGAGCATTAGCCATAATGTGATTAGTCTTCTGTGTTGGGTGAAATGAGTCCCAAAACACATACTTGTCTGCATTGCTACATGTGAATGGGTTATTCCTTTGACAACCATATCCCATCTCGAACATTCCAGTCGCACAACAAGCCGCAGCCACAACCTCGAACCCTTCAAAACGATACATATACAGTCAAACCTCTATAAATTAATAATGTTAGGATCGACAATGAAGTTGTTATATGTTAATTGTGATGATGTTTGTTGGATTACCGTAAGAAGAAGGGTTCTTGATGATTTTCATGAATGGTTCATAAGGATTTGAGAAAACAATAGTGGAACCAGGAAGCTCTTTGTTCAGCCTCTCAACTAGCTTGTCAAGCTTGCTATTGAACTGGACTGCTATGTCATTGTAGCGTTCAACACACTCACCTCCGGTGCCAATGTTGGTGGCTCTTTCTAAAGGCATACATCCCATTGGAGGCACTCCACCTAGTGAGATCTTTCTTGCTCCAAGTCCATGTAACTTCTTTACAAAGTCTTTGGCAATTCCAACTAGAAAATCTTGGTATAGACCGACCGAGTATTGCGAAGAACGGCCTGGAAAGGCAAAGTAATTCTCGAGGAAATCGTTGGTTCCTATGCTTATGAGGTAGAGAGAGTTGCTTATGGTCTCTGCTGCTCGGACTTTTCCTTGGTATGCTCTTAGTTTCGTTTGGTATTCTTTGTAGTAGTCGAGTTGTTTCCACAGAGGTAGTACCGACTACAATCGCCATCAATCAGAACATAATTATTTCATTAAAACGTTGAAAAGCATTCGACATCCCTTAAATAAAACTTTGTATTTTTTATCAATAATTGGATTTACAAATTATGATCTATAGTTTAAAGTTTTCCCTTTAAACACTAAACAATATCACGTGACTAGCTAGAGTATACTTAACTATTTGACCAAAAGCATTTCCTTAACTTCTCTATTTTAAAAAAAAAGGTTTTAGATTTTTCACACATCGTAAAAAACTATATTAATTTTCTTTACCATACATTTTTAGATACACTATTCAAAATTGAAATTATGTTTTTCGAAAATCTATTCGACATCTAATTTATTTTAATAGAAGTAATACTTAAACGATATTTGATATAGAATGCGATTAATATTGTGTAAAAATTATGTATAAAAACTAGTAATATTTACACAAGGATGTATTTAGTGAAAAAATACAAAGATTTGTGTTGTATTTTTATAAGAAAAAAGACTATGAAATCGGTTGCTAACTTGATCAATTTTCTCATCAATCATAAATGTCTATTTAATGTAACATACTAAATAGTATATGTAATAAATACAAGTCCTTACCAGAACATCGGAAGTGGCATTGTCATAGCCTGTAGCAGCAGAAGCAAAAGTAACACCTGTTGCAAAATCTGAAATGTTAAAAGAAGGATCCAAGTATGCCGGAATTATTGGTTTAAGTCCTACAGCTTCCGACATAAAATCCGTCGCAATCTTTCCATTACTAAACCGACCGGTCGGTTTCCCACCAACAAAGTCCCTTCCATATGGCTCAAAGTTACTTCTTGCAATCGTTGGGATATAATTGTTGTTTCCGGCATCAACAGAAGAGTCACCAAACACGATAATCGCCGGTACTTTACCGGCAAATGTAACAACCGGCGAGACAGTTATCATCATGAGGAAAACATAGAAACTTTTGAGAAGTCGCATCTTGAATGGTTTCTTGATTGTGTATAGTATGATTCTTGGCTTGAGCTTTGAAATGAACTATAGCCTCTCTTTATAAGAGAAGTTATGAAATGTGGTTTCATTGAATAAAGAGAGGTTTGTTGTGTGTTTCAATTAATGCTGAAAAATTCTGGTGAGACATTATTATCTTCAGCACGATTTGTTGTTTGGTCGTTTGCCGCTCAATCAATACTCTGCCTCTTTTACCGTTGGAATAAGGATTTATATTATGACCAAGGTGTGAACATTTGATAATATTAATTCTGTAGTTAGGTTTCAGGAGTGATCTGTCAACTCTAGATGGAATTTATAGTGGATCTTAGTGTCTACATTTAACTTATCCCATCAAATCAACTTGAATTCATTTATTGAAAAAGTCTTTTGAACTTATGTTTTGGGTTTAAAACAAATTGCTTCTAGAAGATATATAAATATAAAGTTTCTGCTTTTAGGGTTCTTGAATACATCCACGAGTCTATAGATTTTACTCATCTAAAAGTTTGGATAAAAGTTGGAAAAATAAATGAAACTTTGTACTTGAGAAAACGGTAAAGAAAATACCAATTTCATGATTTTACCAAATTAATTACGAACTACGAGTGAAGCCAGATTAGATATAAATTCGGTGTGTTAACCTTCATTACGGTTTGTCTATAAGAAAATATCAAACTTTCACGAATTTGCAAATTAAATACAAACTACGATTAAACCAATTTAAATATGAATGAACTTTCAATTATCTAACCAATTTAGAATACAAAATTAGTCAATTTTGATGAGCAGTAACTAAGCGCTAATCTTTGTTACTATTATATTTATATTTTCTTCTTTTTTTTTTTTTTTTTTTTAACTAT
>WJSH01003780.1:0-12209 GCA_009757365.2 Lepidium campestre
ATCATGATGTCACTTGATTATTATTCCAGAAAACTAACGTTTAATTTTATAAATTCCGAGTTTAAATCGAATTTAAACTCTATAATAATAATCAATGTTTAACACTTTGATCATCTGAATAGTCATCTTTCTTTATCTCATTCTCTTTGATCCATTTGCTTAGGTGTGTGACCCTATAGGATCATATGATATTGGTAATGAATTCATAATTCATAGATTATAATTGGCTTCTAGCAAAGCATTATAACCATCCAACGTTATATGACTTAATCAATCTTGATTATACGTCTTCGTATGTATACATAGTAGGATTGATTTCAGGACATTCCCAACAAGGCTAGCCTATGCCATTAACTCACTTGTTGAAGAAGCTTCTATGTGGTGGATAAATGAAGACATTCTGGCAAACGTGTATAATCAGATCATTACTTGGGGGAATCTCAAGCAGTGTATGTACAAGGATTTTGTACTCAAGTTCCACAACCGAAGCTACACCTCCAAGAGGCTTATGTTCTAAACAACTATGAAAAGTTGGATGACTACACCAAATTTTCAGTGCGTTTGTAATCAAAAGATACCTTACGGTTATGATCCCAAGAATATGATGTCAAGCACTTTGCCAAATCAGGGAGCTAAGCAAGCAATTCGGGTAAAGGAACCTCAACAAGAGTCATTCTCCACACCCTCACTTGAACCACAAGGAAGATCACATGAAGATAAGTTCCCAAATTCTAGCTCTAAAATTTTAAATGAACTGACATGTTGTATGTCATAAGAAAGGTCATTTTGCTGTCACATGCCCAACTAGAAAAGTGAAAAATCCCATGACACTAGAGCTGAAAACGGACTCACCTATATCTAGTATTAGTGTAGATAATTCAGATTTGAAATCTTCCAATTCAATTATGATGCACTTGCCTTTGTCAAAGGATGTTGAGACAGGTCTAGGAGCTACAAAAGAGGCAGAAAATATCGGAGACACTTTGCTCATCAAAGAAGAACCACCGGATAGTCAAATACAAGTGTTGGTCCAAGAAAAATACAAAGAGAACAAGAATAGTGAAGAAAGGCCACAAATGCACCCTGAACAAAAAGGCCATGGAGACGACACGAGTACAAGGAGATCCTCAGCTCAAGAAAACCAAAACCAATCCTTGGAAAAATGTTCTATATTCATTGTTAATCAAGAAAGAGCCACCCGACAAGAAGACTAATCCGAGCCGCAATAAGCAATACTTGGGAGGTAAGCTTCTAAACCCTCTATATCAAACTAAGCCCAACTTGCCTTCTCTATGTGCACGTAAACAAGTTTTGAGGACAAAACTTCTTGAAGAGGGAGGAAATGATGGGCTCCTCAACCGCAATAATGTACTCGAAGACGATCCAATCCGAGAAGGTCGAGATGAAAAGCAATCTAACCAAAACGACTTGGACAAGCATGACATAAAGACTTCAAATCATCTAGAGACCCTTAAAGAGCTTACAATAATCATAGCTCAGCCCTGTTCCACGAAGACACAACCAAGACTTGACTTGCCTTATTTGGACTCTAACGAGGACATGCGGTCACTCTTCGAAGCTTTCCAGCTGATCTAAAACTCACCAAGTTATGAGCTTAATTTCTACGGATTCTTGACTCAACCAGTTAAGTTCTCGAAGTTGAATCAGCCCAAACGAAGCCTGGAGCTGGACGTTATAGAATTTACAAGATGGTGGATCTCCATTGAGCCCGAAAGCGCATTAACGTCAGATATTGTGCGGCCTAGCCCAACTCAAGTGAGACCTCCACTCCAGACCGATTGGAGAATGCTCGTGCGTATTTTATGGTTGCAACAAGCCCAAGAACTCTTGAAACCACTACCGAATCCTCCATATGCACTATAATCAATAAGATGGGTCGAATTGGTTCCGTTTAAGGCAAGTCCGAGATCCACTTGCTTTAAAAGACTTTAGACTTATGTGTGGCGACCAGGAGACCATTTCAGCCACTTCGAAGCATCCAAGGAAGTCATACCATGCTCCATCACTCATAGGATTAGGCGAATCCTCCCTTTGGTAGACTTTCCATATCCAGCCGATCATCTAATCTCTCCAACGGCTCTAAAATTGACGGCCCTCATTACTTTACCGTTTTATCATTTATTCGGAGTCATTTCTTTCCTATTTTATGTTTGTGACCTTTGTATACTCGAGCCTATATAAGCTCAACTATTTCTTTTGTATTTCTTAACTTACGATGAATAAAGACGAACTTTTTATTTCTAAAGAAACCTTAGCCGCCTTCTCTTTCTTTTGAGGATTCAAGAATGAGGGACGAGTTCTCGCTTGTGAGGATTCCAAGCTTGAAAGGATCGAGATTATCAAAGGAATAACCACCCTCCTTTATGGTTCTCATTAGCACAATTCCGCCAAAATCAGTCTCCTTATATCCGGACTCAACAAGGTCGGATCTGTGATTTCATATCCGAGACCCTCACCTCCGAGGTTCTCATTACTAACAAACCAAGCAAACTAGTAAGAAAATGAAAAATCGAAAACTATGTACAAAGTGGTGGAATTAGTACCTTGTCAGGTGGAGGAATCCCCTTGATTCGAGGCATCATCCAAAGCATTATCCGTATCCTCATCATCACCCTCTCCATCGCCATCATCGGGTCCCTCATCCTCATCATCACCAACATCGGATCTGGCATCCTCATCCTCATCATCATCACCATCCTCCTCCATCTCGGACACTCCGCTAGAGATAAAACCCGACATACCCCGTATCTTACGTGTCAACCAATCGATCTGCTTCTTGGTTGCCCGGTTGATCTTGCGTTCAACTTCATAGGCTTCAATAGCTGCCTTTTCCCTAAGTGTCATGCGCTTAAGCCTCATGTTGGGAAACTCCTATGTATCTGGGTCAAAGGCGGGTCGAGGAGGGGCTACTATAGAATCAATGGGTGGAAGACCATAAAGATCACCTACATGCTCGAAGAGGATGTTGTTGCGGTAACAAAAGGATGTCTTCCTGGGATTAGGAAGTATCATGCAAATCTTCTATTTCGAGTACTCTAGATAGATATATGTAAGATCATGAGCTAACTTAGAGAGAATCCCTTAGTTCATCAAATATTACTTATGGAGGGAGTTGGCGCGTTGGTCAGCTTCATAAGAATCCAAAGGAATGCCGATATACTCAAAGAAAGGAGTAAGCAAACTACCCATGCAGCAATGAACATCTCCACCACGTCGAGCACTCTCGCGGAAATGAGAGAACTCTCTAGCAAGCAAACAACCAAGGTTAGTCTCATAATGCAAATAATCATGAAGTCCCAAATCGCGCTGCTTCTTTAACCCTTGAAAAGCATGCATAACTCCGGTTGGTTGAGCCCTCCGGTCTCCTTCCTTGCAAAGAAAGTGTTGGTGACAAAACTTTGCTATAATGCGGATCGCGGGGTGTCGGAAAAGGCGCATCTTGGGACACCCGGTGGCTGGACCATTCGCAATCAACCCCCAAAACTCATTGGCGTTGTGAAAACGGTTGAACTTGGAGTTTCTATAGTGTCAACAAAACCCATAGACCTTGCAAAACTCGGAAATTGGAATGGTGTAGCTGGTTTTGTTCACCTTAAAGCTCAACTTGCACTTGTCTGAGTATTGGGCATGGTTATTATACACAAGCTCCACGACAGCAAAGAACTCATGTGATGGATCTGGATATAGGAGATATTGCAATTTTCCAAACTCTTCAAGGCCCATGCACTCGAGCATTTCTTGAACATCCTCATAAATTCCCAATTCCGTGAGAATTGTGGTATCTAGGAACCGAATGGGATGGAAAGTCATTGCTTGCTTTCGTTTAAGATAATCTTTTTCCTCCTTCATCAAGGAAGCTTTTCCTTCTGCGGTGTTGGCCTTTTTCATCTTAGATGTGTCACTCTCACTCATCGGTCGCTTCCGGGCTCTCTTAGAAGTCTCACTTGACGCTTTTTCCTTCCCTTTGGAGAGACCCATAGTCAAACCTCAAGTTTTGATGGCATAGTACCTACAAACCATCAAAAGAACAAGCTAATGCCATGACACAAGGAATTGAATTGCATTATATCAAGATCAATAACAAGGCATCAATCCAATCTCTCAAGACCATCATTATTGTAAGCAAAATGCATCACCAAACTCAAGCAAATCAATTCTCCAAATATTTTCCAAAAATCTTTGAAGTGTGGACAAAAAAGATTCTAGGTTTTGGGCAATCTTGAGAAAGCATGAAGAATTATTCAATAGAGTGAACTAAGAGTACCAAATCTTTACTAAGAGCATGCACAAGACAAAAGCTCAATCAAACCACATTTTTCCAAAACATTTCTCCAAATTCGTCACTATTCACCTCCTCTTACCAATCTTCACAAATTTTCAAATATCTCCCAAAATTCTTGCAATTTCATGTCTAAATCAAGTAACCCAAACATAATGTACCTCAAATCAACCTAAATCATTCAATGAAACCCCCCTAATTTTAAATTTTAAGAGATTTCAACTTCTTGAAGCTTTGTACTTCCATAACAATGGAGATGAGAAATCATACTTTAGGATGTACATTGAAGAAGACTATAATGAATATGAAGGTTTAGAGTCAACAAGAAATCACCCTAACCCTTCATATTCATTCTAGTCTTCTTCAATGTATACCCTAAGGTATGATTTCTCATCACCATTGTTATGAAGGAAAGAAGGAAAAAAAAAATTCTAATCAAAAAGTTGTGTCCAAAAACCCTTCTAAATCGTGAGTAAGCTTTTAGAGGAGAGGGTTTTTTTTTTTTGAATTCAAATCGGTTTATTCGGTTTAGAAGAGTGAAATTGAACCAATTGAGGGAAGAATAACTTACCTGGTTTGGTTTAATCGAGATTTCGATCTCATGCCTCGACCAAGTGGTCGAAAGGATTCGATCCAAACTCGTCTGGTCCAATTTTTCGAGCAACATCTCGACCCAGAGATCAAAAATCTCACTTCACCAACTCGTCGTCCTCTCTGGTCTGATATTTTGAGCTCGTTTTCGACCAAGAGATCGAAAATCTCACGCCACTAACTTGTCGTCTTCTCTGGTCTGATTTTCGGGCTCTTTTTCGATGAAGAGATCGAAAATCTCACGCCACTAACTCGTCGTCTTCTCTGGTCTGATTTTTCGGGCTCTTTTTCGGTCAAGTGGTCGAGAAAATTCGACCCAAAATTCTTTTGGTCCAAAATTTCGATCAGTTTTTCGAGCAGGTGATGGAAATTTGCCTCTGGAGCCCAAGTTTTCATGATCGAAATTCGTTCCCAAGATTCTAGTTCATGTTCCTAATCAAAACATTCAAAACACACACCAAAATGAAGCAAAATAAAGAGAATTAAAAGATTATTTACAAGGACACCATGAGATTGCCTCCCAAGCGAGCTTGTTTTATGTCTCAAGTTCGACGTTGTCTACCGCTTCTCCGCGAACGCATCCTGATTGTTGGCTAAGCAAGCCTTTATCCTTTGGTTGTTTACTGTGAATTCTTCTCCCGAAATATTTTGAATTACAACGGCTCCATAAGGTCAAATCTCTTTCACCTCAAAAGGTCCCGACCATCGTGATTTCAGCTTTCCCGGGAAGAACTTCAACCTTGAGTTGAACAACAATACTTTATCCCCTTCCTTAAACTCTCTCCGCACTATCTTCTCGTCATGAAAAGCCTTGGCTTTCTCTTTGTAGATCTTGGAGCTCTCATACGCATCACGGCGAATCTCATCGAGTTCTTCCAACTGTATCAACCGTCTCCTAGATGCGGGTTTGAGATCAAAATTCAAGAACTTGGTAGTCCAGATGGCTTTGTACTCATATACTTGCTGGTAAGACACCTTATGAGATGCTTCATGGCAAGCCACCAACTTATGACACACTTCGTGTGATCGGCTGTCTGTCTTACGCTCATCACCGGCCTCGGAACAAAGACAAGTTCGGTGATCGCAGTAAAAGATGTTTATTTCTAGGTTATCCTTTTGGGAAGAAAGCTTGGAAACTTTATGACTTGGATCGTGATGAAATCTTTTACAGTCGAGATGTCATATTCTTTGAAGACCAATTTCCGGGTTTCAATTATCCACAAACACCATCTCCAACACTACATCAACAATCTAATGATGTTGTTGATGATTAGATGAGTACACCTATTCTGCTGCAACCACCATCGGTTGATACGCTTCCACCTAATACTTCTACATACCGATTATCTCTGTACCAGATGCCCCGGTACCAGCTACTGATATTGTACCACATCTGCCTGTTCCACCAGCTGCTGATGTACCCCACCCGCATGTTGCACCAGGAATTGTTACTGCACCTGATCCCCCTGTTGAACCAGCAGTTGTTACTGCACCTTATCCGCCTGTTGCACCAGCAGTTTTTACTGCACCTGATCCGCCTGTTGCACCGACTGTGGAACAGCGAAATCTGGGTCGTGGACAACGTAATCGTACACCATCAGTTCTTCTTAAGAACTTTGTCACTAGTATTGCTACTTGTACACCTCTTTTTCTCGCTACTCACACTCCTCAATCAGGCTCCTCTACAACTCCTCAAGGTAGCATAGTGTATACAATTGCTAATTATGTCTCTGAAAAGTATTTCTCTTCCAGTCACAAATCATTCATCTCAGCGGTCACTGCTAGAAAAGAACCAACAACATACAAAGAGGCATTGCAAGATCAAGTCTGGTGCGATTCTATGGTTGACGAGCATTCATCTCTTCAACTCAATGGTACTTAGGTTGATGTTATATTACCACCGGGCAAGAAGGCTATTAGTTTTAAGTGGGTATACAAGATCAAATATCATTCCGATTACCATCTCTCGCTATAAGTTTTGTCTTGTAGCACTTGGAAATCGCCAAACGGAAGGTGTAGACTACAAAGATATGTTTGCTCCTGTCGCCAAGCCTTCTACAATTCGGATCCTACTTGATTTCACCGCAGTTAAAGGCTGGGAAGTACATCAAATGGATGTTCATAACGCCTTTCTTCATGGAGACTTAGACGAAGAAGTGTATATGAAACATCCCCCCGGTTATGAAAGCAAAGATCCCACCAAGGTGTGTCTTCTCAAAAATTCTATTTATGGTCTTAAACAGGCTCCTCAGTGTTGGTTCTCCAAGCTTAGTACTGCACTACTTCACTATGGTTTTCAACAAAGCAAAGCTGATACATCACATTTCTCATACACCAAGGACGATATCTCTTTGCACATTCTCATCTACGTAGATGACTTTGTTGTTGCCTCCAACGATATGCCTACTCTTCAATGTTTTAAATCCTATCTCAATGAGTGTTTTCAGATGAAGGACTTAGGCAAACTAAAGTACTTTCTCGGCATCGAAGTCGCTCGTAATTCAGAAGGTTTCTTCCTCTCTCAACAAAAGTATGCTTTGGACATCATTGCAAAAACTGGCATGTTAGGTTGCAAACCATCACTTGTACCCATCGAGCTCAATCACAAGTTGTCTACAGCCACATGACCATTGATGACTGATCCGATGCTGTATCGATGTCTTATGGGCAGATTGATCTATCTTACATTCACACGGCCTGAGCTGTCATATGCGGTGCACATTCTTTCTCAATTTATGCAACAACCTCTTGACGTTCATTAGCATGCTGCTCTTCGTATTGTCTGCTATCTCAAGGGTTGTCCGGGACAAGGCATCTTGTTGCAATCAGATTCTTCTTTACGCCTCAAAGCCTTTTGTGACTCATATTGGGCTGCTTGTCCGCTTACTCGTCGCTCGCTTAATGCTTACATCATTTTCCTTGGCAATTCTCCGGTTTCTTGGAAGACAAAGAAGCAACAAACTGTCTCCATGTCTTTTGCTGAAGCCGAATAACGTTCGATGTCTTATGCCCTTTGTGAGTTAATTTGGCTCAAGGAGTTGTTGTCCACGTTTGGTATTTCTCATGTTGATCCAATGCAACTATACTGTGACAACAAATTTGCAATACATATAGTCTCCAATCCTGCCTTTCATGAGTGCACCAAACACAGAGCGAGAATGTCACTTCGTTCGTGATGCACTTACATCTAACATCATCACAACTGAACACATTTCTACCAAAGAACAACCAGCGGATTTATTAACTAAGGCACTTCCGGCGCCAACATTCACATATCTCTTGTCCAAGTTGGGCATTCTAGACATCTCACCGCCAACTTGAGGGTTAGTGAAGACATAATATATATTGCCTTATTCTCTTGTATGTATCTAGGTCAAACTCTTTGTATAAGTACTCTTGTACCACAACATCAATACACGACTTTTCTTTGCATCACCAAATCCTTTCACAACATATCATGATACTACCATCTACACCAATCAACCTACAAGTTTCATAACACCTAGGATGATCACACAACCCAAAACAACAACAATGCTTGCTTGTTTTATCTTACATTTTGCAGCCACCAATATTCCATCAATCTTCAAAATCAACTCATTCTCCATCTTCTCAAACGACATATTTTGCTGCTCTTCCATCTCTATTGTTTTCTCTCTTACCTCCTTCTCAAGCTTCTCAATCGATATTGCTAACGCTTCTATCTTATCTAAAATCCCCTCATCAATCCACTTAAATACATGACTATCATTTTTCAGGTACAAAATGAATAAATCTCATTATAATGCACACTAAAACAATGATATTGTACACTAAACTAATGAGAATAACCTTACCTTACGAACTGCCGCAAACGCACACCTATAGTACCGCCTATATGGATTTGCTTATGTCTTTGGAACACCATTCACGATTCCCCTATGCCTCAGATTAAAAGTAAAAGTCCCACTCGATTCACCTGATATGTTGCTCATCCTCCTATATTCAAATAAACAACGAGAAAGAGATAATCAATCGAAGAAACTAAACTAAGAAATCGAGATAGAAGACATACCATAATCTGAGAATAAATCACTTGATGAAATTGCAAAAGATTTTGAAATTCCGATTTAAGCAAAGTAGAGTTAGGATTCGATATTTTAGTATTTGGGGGGTTTTAATCGGGTCTAAGATAAATGTCTGGGTCGGATATTCTATAGATTACCGGTGGGATTTTGGTTATACAATTAGGTAATACAATCGAGTGAATGCAGTTTTGTATGTAAAACCGTATATCAGTTCTTTTCATTCAAACCGATCAATTTAAATCATGTGTTACTTGAATTTCAACTTTCAAATGGAGTGACACAAAGTTTTCAACTTTTAAGTTGTGTGGAATTCACACTATGGCCAAATTTCGTATGAGATTGATGGTATATGGAAACTTTGAGCAAGAAATAAGTTGACAGCCCAATTTTTTTATAAAAAGATAGAAAAACTGGATTCTATATTACAAATGTAAAACAATAGTAATCTAATATTTATACCAAGAAAATCTACTTTTTTTTATAAAGAGATAGAAAAATTAATGGATCCTACAGAAATGTACAAAATTAAATATAAAAATTCACAAAGTTGGTGCTATTTATTATTATATTTGCATTACATTATAGAAAGATGTTTGTTTTGTAGACAAATATATGATTCATAGATCTTAATAATTTAAGATTTTTGAAATTAGACATGAAAAGTATCATAAAGATTATATAAATAGAGAGTAAAAATTGTGTATATTTATGTATTTAAGAACAATGAAACTTTCCAACGTTAATGCTAAATAAAACCTTTAAATAATATTTTGTGATTGCCTAACAATGACAGTGACAAATATGTTTATGACCAAAAAGTTTACAAACTCCTCCTGTGGTGCATTCTTCAGCGCAATATTTCCAACATTTTCCATCTTTCGTAATATCATCATCAATTCCTGGAAGACATCTTCCAACTTGTGGATGTTCTCTGCAACATATCGACTTTACTGTATCAACCCAAGGTGCAATGTTCTCGTATTCAGTTGTTACTCTCGTGGATTCTATTTACAATGAAAAATAAATGTAATCATTAATTTTTCACATAAAATATTCAAAATAATTAATGTTTTAGTAAAAGAAAACATACCCACAACATACATCAGGAGAGATGCAAAGATAACCAAAGAAACAACCTTTGTTCTTGACATCTTTTTCTTTTTTTTGGGTAAAATTAAAGATTGTTAATGCTTTTTAATTTGAATGATGGCAGAACTATGGAGTTGAATCGTATTTATAATCAGAATGATAGTAATGGAGTTGAATCATATTTGACTTTGACGACATTATTATCTTTTTATCTTAACGTCAAGAATTATGACTTCTTTGATAAACGTATATGTTAATTAGATCGTTTTTAATTGGTATATGTTACGGATAGATTTCGAAAGTTTTATATCTGCAGAACTTTTTTCTTTTTTTTTTGCTTTTTTTGAACAACCATTACAACATGAGAAGCTGAATTTTTCTCAGTGTGCTAGTACATCATCCTACTAATAACTCGGTATCATATCTCTCCCGACTACGATAGATTAAAAGAGATTTTAGAGAATAGGTTTTAAGCTATGGATCTAGTCTTGTCGATCTTACTGTTGACAAAAAATAAAATAAATAACAACATGAGAAAAGAGGAAAATCTAACCGTTGATGTACCAAGCTATTAATAGTAATCATCTAGTTTTTTTTGTTAACAATTGGATCGACAAGGTCTGATCCATAGCCTAAAGCCTACTCCCTAAAATTCTTTTTTTTTTTCACTTGTCGCGAGAAGGGATCGAAATCCAATATATGAAGATTTGTAAAGGTAACACTACCCCATTTGTCCTCGGCAATAATCATCTAGTTAATTATCTTTAATTTGATTTGATTTTATTTTATTTTTGAATTATCATAACCCTATATATAAGTTATAGCTAGACCGATTGTTTTTCTGTTTTTCTTGAGTTTTTTTCTTTTGCCCGCGTGAAAGCAAAACTTTATTAATAGAAAGTCTCTTGGGCCGAGATCTGAAACATCGAGACATAAACCAAAAGCAGGCCTTGCAACCTATTACAAGAAGACTTTTATGATTCGGCAAAACCATGCTAACTGTAAGGGACAAAAAGGGAGGATGAAGTTTAGCCTCGGTCAAGCTCAAGTGTGGAACGAAGCCACAGTGATTCCCCTGCAGAAATGTATGAGTGTAAGCGCTTATCCTAAGTAACACTGTTCGCAATCCTGCTAGCTGGCTTGTTGGTTAGAGGGCTTGAAATCTTGATGACACAGCTTTGAAAATACTGACTTAGTTTGAATAGTTGGTTCGAGTAAACTCTATATTTTGGCCATTCATCTAGGTTGTTGAAAGCCTTACGAACCAATGCACATATTGTCCATAACTCAACCTTGTCGATGCGAATATCTAAAAGGGTTTGAAGCCCCCATAAGGCACCACAGAAGGCTATTGTGATTAAGTTTGGTGATGGGAGTAAAGCGTCACGTGCATGATATAGACTTCGCCAGAATGGTTACGGAGAATCCAAACCAATCCAATTAGTTGATCTGACCTCGTCCATGAGACTCCAAAATTGCTTCTTCTTCGGGTAATCCTTTATAGATAGATTCCTAAGTCTAATAAAAGATGATGAACTAATCTTTGACCTTAATGAGTCTTAAAGACTGAACTCTTTTAAGAGAATTTCCATTCCTAGAAAGCAAGTTTGAAAATGGCCTCATTATTGGAAAAAGAATAACTTTGCAAAAGTGAGAATATTTTGAAAAATAGGCTCAAATGGAACTTTGCAAAAGTACTTACATTCTAGTTGGGCCTTCATCCAAAAACAAGGTCTATTAACTCCTAAAAAAAACCCTAGGAACCAACATGGGTCAGAGCTCTTCACCCAAAATGGCCAAGCGGCGGCACCGTAAGTTTCATTACCATCACCCGCGGGAAGAAGGTGCTTTGACAAAAGCTTGGCCAAATGTGGTAGAGCTGCGGTCATCAGCCGAGTCTTATGATTCATTCTTAATAGTTTTAGACTTTTGAAAATTAGACATGAAAATGTATCATAAAGTTTATATAAATAGATAGTAAAAATTGGTATATTCCATATTTATCTATTTGAGAACAATGAAATTGTCTTCTTCTTCTTTCCCCAACGTTATTGCTAAAACCTTTATATGTATAATACTTGTGATTGCCTAACAATAACAGTGACAAATATGATTTCCTTTGCCATGTCTTTGACCAAAGAATTTACAAAATCCTCCTCTGG
>WJSH01003787.1:7852-62811 GCA_009757365.2 Lepidium campestre
AAACATTGATCAGTGGCGGTGGAAGAAGAGATCAATAATTTTTTATCTACCTTACTGGAAGGTAACAGACACCATTGGTAATAATTTGAGTAAATTGATTGTATTGATATCTAATACTTTGCATTTATGTTTTAGGATTTGCCAGCGCGTCACAATATTGATGTTATGCATGTAGAGAAAAATGTGTCTAATGCTATATTGTCTACATTGATTCATAGTAATAAGTCAAAAGATAGCCTAAAAGCAAGAAAAGACTTAGAAGACATGGGTATTCAAAGACATCTGCATTCAGAGGTACGTGGAAATATAACTTACCTACCTCCAGCTGCTTATTGGTTATCTAAGGAAGAAAAAAAAATATTTTGTGGGAGACTATCTAAGTTTAGAGGACCTGATGGATATTGTGGGAATATTGCCAATTCTGTTTCAGTCAATCCTCCTGGAATAAGTAGCTTAAAGTCACATGATCACCATGTACTAATCCAGAATTTGTTACCTGTTGCTTTACGAGGGTTGCTTCCTAAAGGACCTAGGCAAGCGATGACTCAATTATGAAACTTCTTTAACAAATTGTGCCAACGAGTCATTGATCCAGAAAAATTGATCTCTTTAGAGAATGAGATTATTGAGACAATGTGCCAGTTGGAGCGGTTCTTTCCTCCATCCCTTTTTGATATCATGTTTCACCTTCCTATACATTTAGCAAGAGAGGCACGTTTGGGAGGGCTGGTTCACTTTCGATGGTTCACTTTCGATGGTTCACTTTCGCTGGATGTATCCTTTTGAAAGGTTAGTTGTTTTCAGTTTATGTAATAGATGTTTTTTTAAATATGTTGAATATTAATAAACTATTGTTAAGTTTCAGGTACATGAAAACTCTCAAGGCATATGTCAAAAATTTTGCAAGGCCAGAAGCATGTATGGCTAAAGGATACATGGCTGGAGAATACATGTTTTTCTGTATGGAGTTTCTACAGAATTTTGTCTCAGTACAAGCTACATTAAATCGGAATGCAGATGTTGATAGTACTAGAGTTGTTGTTGAAGACCGGCAACTATTTAAGGGTACAGAAGTAACCCTTTTTGATACAGATAGAGACATAGCACATCGTTATGTATTGATGAACTTGGCTGTCATGGATCCATATGTAGAGTAAGTTTACTTATATTATCTTAACTTTATATTGTGTGTATGCTTATCGTTTGAACAATATATATAACTACAACTCTATTGGGGAACATGATGCATTTAGAAGAATTGCAAACTAAGGATGTGAGGTGTCCTAAATGAGACTTTGTTATGGAAATGCCACAATGAACAATTTGCATAGTGTATAAAAAAAAGGTTCTATACATTCAGTACTTATATAAATTTAGTACTTGATTGGTTCAGTCTCTCATTCTGCCGTAAATCTATTCGGTTTGTTCTCCAATTGGTGTTCTTTGTTGAACTAAATTTCTTACAAGGTTTGTGATTGACTTAGTTAATGTTCATGCTTCTCAGCTTTCCTTGAGAAATGAAATAGATTTGTTTAGTTTTTCAGTTTGATGTTGTAGTTTATATTGGTAGGAATATATGAGTTATATGTGGGGTGTTTCTATTTTGGTCGATAACAAAGGGTTCATCACACTCACAGATTTTGGTGTGTCCAAGCATCATAAGCTAGTTTATTAAGAGCTTATGTGAGGTAACTGGATCAGTGCCATGGCAAAAAGTTGTTGAAGCTAGTGAATTAAGAGCTGGTATTAAAGTAATGTAATCAAGTGGAATGATTCTACTTGCAAAGAGACTTTTCACAATGAGAACAAAAACGGTTTTGGTCAAAAATTAATGGTCTCCATTGTGATGTTTCTCTTCCTGATTCTGATCTTCACATCAGTGAAGTAGATTGGGATACTTTTGTTGACCCAGAACTGATTAGTGATTTAGAAACTGCTTACCTTGCTTTTCTTGATGAGGGAAACAATAGTTTAAAACAAGGGCATCGAGACAAAAATTGGAGTAATTGTAACACAATGCAAGATGAAGAGACTTATACATGACATTGATTCATTGGTGAGGCAATCAGATGGCAAGAACCTAACTAAGAGTAGTACTAATCATCCAAAAGATAAAAGAAGCCTTTGGAAGTAAGCCTTCTGTGTAGACAACCGAAAGGTTTTAATTTCTTTCTTCGTTGAGGTTTTGATTTTGTCACAGGTTTTGATTTTGTCACAGGTTTTGACGATTTTTCAGAAGATGGTGTTTTTTTCTGATGGAAGAGGATAAAGTATGATGGAGAGGAGAAGTACGAGCAAGTGGAGTTTTGAAGAAAGGTTGCAGACTTTTATCAAACTTTACGTCATTCTTCTTGGAAAGGTACAAGGATTAAGAGTCGTTGTTTGTTCCACTCAAGAATTGGATTAGATTTAACACAAAATAAAATAGAAAATTAAACCTTGACATGTTTGTGATAATCGATGCAGGTGAAGCAATGGAGGAAGTAGAGAGAAGATGGATTCAACAAGCGGTATTCAAAGACTGTCGTGAAGACACCTAAGCATGTTCCTTGCCTTTTATTTTTTTCAAAATGTTAATTCTATAAATTTTTAGTGGTTTTATAAGTTTGCTTATAAAAGTATGCAATTACATATGGAAGATTTGTGGTTTTATATTGTCTTTTTTTTTTTTTAGCATTTTTATTTGATTTTATACAGTTTTATAAGGTTTGTTATAAATTTCTATAAACTTAATATTTATAAGAATTTTAGAAAGCTAAATCGTACCCATCTTAAGTGAGGGTACTCAAGTAAAACTTAAACTTAATTATTTTTAAACTAGAGATAGATTTCATATTAAACACTTAAAATATTAATTTTTTCATTTAGCATTTTTATTTGGTTTCATATAGTTTTTATAAGGTTTTTTATAAACAAACTAGTAAGAAGAATTTCATAAAGCTAAACCCTACTCCTCTTAATTGAGGAACCCAAGTGATAATATAAACTTAATTTTTCTTAAACTAAAGATAGTTTTCGTATTAAACACTTAAATGTTTTAATTTATTATTTTTATTTGGTTTTAAACAGTTTTATAAGGTTTATTATAAACATTTATAAACTTAATATTCAAAAAAATTTCAGAAAAGCTAAACCCTACCCTCTTAATTGAGGAACCTAAGTGAAATGTAAACTTAATTTTTCTGTATTAAACACCTAAATGTTTTCATTTAACATTTTTATTTGGTTTAAACTGTTTTATAAGGTTTCTTATAAACCTTTATAAAACAAATATTCATAAGAATTTCAGAAAACTAAATCATGTCTCTCTTAATTGAGGGAACCCAAGTGAAATGTAAACTTAATTTCTCTTAAACTAAAAATAGTTTTCGTATTAAACACATATATGTTTTCATTTAGCATTTTTATTTAATTTTTAATAGTTTTATAAGGTTTCTTATAAACCTTTATAAACTTCATATTCAGAAGAATTTCAGAAAGCTAAACCCTATCACTTTTAATTGAGGAACCCAAGTGAAATGTAAACTTAATTTCTCTTAAACTAAAAATAGTTTTCGTATTAAACACATATATGTTTTCATTTAGTATTTTTATTTGGTTTTAAATAGTTTTATAAAGTTTCTTATAAACCCTTATAAACATAATATTCATAAGAATTTCATAAAGCTAAACCTTACATCTCTTAATCAAGGGAACCCAAGTGAAATGTAAACTTAATTTCTCTTAAACTAAAAATAGTTTTCGTATTAAACACATATATGTTTTCATTTAGCATTTTTATTTAATTTTTAATAGGTTTATAAAGTTTCTTATAAACTTTTATAAACTTCATATTCAGAAGAATTTCAGAAAGCTAAACCCTACCACTTTTAATTGAGGAACCTAAGTGAAATGTAAACTTAATTTCTCTTAAACTAAAAATAGTTTTCGTATGAAAATTTAGCATTTTTATTTAGTTTTAAACAGTTTTTTAAGGTTTCTTATAAACCCATATAAACTTAATATTCATAAGCATTTCAGAAAACTAAACCATACCTCTCTTAATCGAGGGAACCCAAATGAAATATAAACTTAATTTCTCTTAACCTAAAAATATTTTTCGTATTAAACACATATATGTTTTCATTTAGCATTTTTATTTGGTTTTAAACAGTTTTATAAGGTTTCTTATAAACTCTTATAAACTTAATATTCATAAGCTTTTCAGAAAACTAAACCCTACCTCTCTTAATCAAGGGAACCCAAGTGAAATGTAAACTTAATTTCTCTTAAATCAAAAATAATTTTTGTATTAAACACATATATGTTTTCATTTAGCATTTTTATTTGGTTTTAAACAGTTTTATAAGGTTTTTTATAAACTTAATATTCTCAAGAATTTCAGAAAACTAAACTCTACCTCTCTTAATCGAGGGAACCCAAGTGAAATGTAAACTTAATTTCTCTTAAATTAAAAATAGTTTTCGATTAAACACATATATGTTTTTATTGAGCATTTTTATTTGGTTTTAAACAGTTTTATAAGATTTTTTCGTAATTGAGGGAATCCAAAGGAAAATTAAATTTAATTTTTCGTAAATTGAAAATTGTTTTCGTATCAAACCTCTGAATATTAGTATTTTATTTTATTTTATATTTTTTGTTTGATTTTATACAGTTTATATAAAGTATCTTATAAATCTTTATAAATAAACTAATGAAACTAATTTCATAAAACTAAATGAAGTTATAGTTAATTAACACAACAAAGTCCTTGCAACTTTTGGCATGCACATTATGAATGAAGTTTAAATTAATTAACACAAACAATATTTTGGTTTTATAACCAATCTGCTAGGATCATGACGAAAACGAGGACTTTGAACATTAAAAAATGTAGAAGCACGAGTTGATGGAGACACAACATCTGCCTTGAGAAGAGCTTCCCCGTGCAAGTCTCCACTCGCAACTGCCTAACAAAATGGTCATCTTTGGTTTGATTTTTCCTTTCATTGATTCATAGAAAAGTCTTTCACGAAAAATTGTTACCATGAGTGCTGCAAACGATGCAGTAACTCCAAACACCAGAAATCCGTTGGCTGTATCGATTACTCGCTGGCTGCAACCACATGGCGAAACTTATGATCAACTTACCACTATAGTTGTTCCTTTTTTGGTTTAGACAATTTCTTGTGGAATTACTAACTCGTTTAAACTAATAAGCTAACCTTCCAAAGAAGCAAAAGCCTCCTAACACCAATGAGAATAGAGTTGCGTTCTCCCATCTGTCACATTGTGGTAAATAAGTATACCTGCATAATACTCAAAACTAAAGGGGATTTCTTAGAGGTATGATTTAAAAATCCATCTAAGATTTGTAAATTTTTTGATAAGTATTTTGTGAGCATTTGAATCTTTATATTTTAAAGAAAAATCCACAATCAAATCCACTCAAATCCATTAAAATAACAAATACATATTCAAATCCGGAAAATTGAAAAATGAATGATTTTAATTAAGATTTATAAATGATAGAACAAAAAACACATTATTTTAAATAGGATTTGAAAATCAATGCTTAAAAAACACATGATTTTAAATATCAACGCTTAAAAAACAAATAATTTTGCTATAATTTTTAAATCCATTAAAATACCACCTCCAAAAAATCTCCTAAATCAATGGTGGTTTCATACATTGGAATGCCAAGGAATTTTGTAAGGATTCCCGAAGACCGAGCTGTCGCATTACGATTCAGGTCACAGTCATTTTGTTTGGGTCTAATATTGCTTATTGGGCTTCGGATAATTCTGTGAAGGTCCAGGAAGGAGCAACTTTGATTTAGGCCCAGCAGTAAAAGTGGACAATGACATCTCTGCGTTTCTGTTAACACAAGGAGTGTGTTATAAGGAGACAAGAAACACAGGGAAAAAGCAAGGGAAAAGGGAGAGTGAAGGGCAAGTATCTCAGAGCTGACACAGAGAGAGAGAGCTGAGTGTGAGACAGAGAGAGGGGTGAGAGATTACCGGTAAAGGTTTGTCTTGCATCATTTCTTCTTTGGGGTTTTAACGGGAAGGTTCTTGGTCAGTGGTGTGAGTTGAGTGTGTGTGTGCTTGTATCACTTGTAAACGTTTTTCTCTATAAGCCTTGTGAATCGGTCAAGATTCACCGAGATGTACCAAGATCGGTTTGATCTTGGGAACTTGTAAATTCCTTTGTGTGCTCCTGTTATATTTCTTCCTGCAAGCAAAAGACAAATAACATGAACAAAGTCTGAGATTTTTCACAAACATAATATCACACGAGCAATGTAGGCTACGAGAAGGGTGTAATGTATTAAAATGTAGGACCAACACAACAGAAAGATGTGTTTCAGGTATGAGTGAAAGAAACAGTGAGGGAAAGAAAAGAAAGTGCCGAAATGAGAATGAGAGGACGATTACGAAACAACTTGGACTCCAACAGACCCAAGTGTCCTCTGCGCTAGCTTTGTTTGACCCATAAAGTTATCTTTATATTCAACCTGAGAACGCGATCATCCAACCTAAAAAAAGACATGATGAGATAAGTAAAGTGCTTTACTTGAAATAGCAAACGCCAGATATTGCTGCAAATTCTTACAACCTTGAAGACAGAAGCCCAATAATAATCATAGCGACATCTGAATTTAACTCTGTCAAACGGGTGAAACACATGTTGTGCTTTGATGTTCAATAGTCCAATGCCACACACTTTGGAAGACCCAAGGTCAACAGCTACATCAAAAGTAAGAAAACCCAACATCAGTTTCTTTATCTTCTCCTCCATTTAGTTTCTTCACTTTTTCACCATAAGAATCATTAAATGAAACAAAACCCCAAACCCATAAGCAGTGTGATGTCTGCGCCATTGTAACATGTCCAAAGATGAAGTCAAAGCTGAGATTTTAAGCAACACTTAGCAAAGTTTCCTCGCATTGGAAGTATTGGTTTGAGGGGATATACAAGAGATACGCCTCCAGAGCCTAGTTCACTCATAGTGTTGACATTTACTTTAGCAACCAACAAACCTGTATCAACATGAAGCCAACATAAGTTTATGAGGGTAAATCGTTCATTACTTATAAGAAACATAATTAGAGTGTAAGAAGAGAAACCCATCATCACCATGAAACCCCAACAGAGAATGCAGGCGACTGCAGAGGCCAGAAAACATGATTTTTGTGTCACGGCTGGAATAGCAAGTATCTCCGCATCTACCTAATCAAAAATTGATAGAGAATTAGCCAAAACCAAGTAGATTGCTTGCACCGTTACAAGAAGAAGCTGAAGACTTACGGTAGTTTCAACAACCAAGAAAATTGCACTGGACAAACTTGCTGAAATTTCAAAACTTAGCCAAAACTAATTCAAATCTGAGTGTTTTTAGTCCCTGAATGGAGAAAACGATTCAATTTTGTACCAGATTATCGTTTATAGTTTGGTCAAAGATGAACTCTAGATAGCCATGAGTTCCATCTACTTCAAAATCAAAGCGTATATGCAATTGCAAGTTCTGGAGTTAAAAACCTAATTATACAAGTTTGATTCAAATGCAGTGGCTGATGAAGCTATTATCATCAATAAGATAGTGATTTTATGGGGAAAAAACTAAGCAATTAGAGAAAGAAAAGCATTATAATCACACTGATCTTACCTGCTTCATTGTAGATGTTGAATTAGCTTGCAATTTCACAAGGCTCGCCGTTGGAACTGGAGAAATTGCGGGGACTTTTCCACATAATCGACAATGACAGGACTGGTTCCATCGTTAGATTCATGCTTTCGGATGAAGGATGATGGAGATCGTGAAATCCTCGGGGAGAAGATTAGGCGCAACAGAGAAGAAAAATGGCAAGGGTAAAATCCGAATTCTGGAAAAGATAGAAGGTTATTTTTGAAAAGGTTATAAGTAAAAGCTCAGTTTTGAAAAGGTTTATGAGTGAAAGGTCATTATTAATAATTTCTTAAATTTTTTTTACTAATTTTATTGATTTGTTTACGTTAGATAATTAAAAATAATAATAATATTCTAACCATATTGTTATTAGAGAATTGAAAGGATTAAGTTTGTGTTTTTTCCTAATTAAAATAATTAATTAAACTTAACCATGTTATATAATTTCACGGTCAATATTCATTTAAACATTGTCATTTTATTTAAATATATTTCACAAGAAACAATAATTTTGTTATATAAACATTGACATTTTAACCAACTCATATATTAATAATATAGACTTGAAAGGTAAAGCATTGGGTACAAATTTAGTTTCGGTTTGGGTTTAAATTCAGTTTCGGTTCGGGTTTAATTCAGTTTTCTGGGTACATAAATTTATAATTCATTATAATATTTTGTCGGGTTTGGTGCTTCTAATTTTGTTTTTATGTTTTTTATTTAAGATTTATTCAAATATTTTTATTTTTGGATAAGATTCGGTTCGGTATAGATTGCGTATGGGTATTTTATATAAAAATTTAAAATTAAAAAAATATTTAATAGAAAAAACTCTAAAAAACTATAATTCTAATAAAAATATATTGGGTATACATTCGGTTCTTGATTTGGTTCCGGTTCGGGGTATGAATTCGGTTTTTCGGGTACATAAATCTAAGACTTATTTAGGTATTTTGTCGGGTTCGATTTAGGTTCAGTTCCTCTAATTTGGGTTGATTTTGGTTTGTGTTTTGGGTATCGGATTTTATGCCTAATGATAAACTTGTAATTTACATTCGCAATAAATGTTCATAGGGCATAATTTTTTAATAAAATCATAAGTTAAAATTAGCTTATGGTTTGGATCAGAAATATAAGTTTTAAATTCTAATTATTAAATCTAAATATCAACAAATTTCTATCATCGAGAAAAGAATATAGTCAAATACATAAAGAAACAAAATTACCAACTTCCGATATTTGCTCACCACACTATATTCTTATTCATATTTTCATATATATATAATTAAATAGGTACAAAAATTATTAATTAAAAAAATTAAATATTATTAGATTTTTAGAAAAAAAATTTTATTATCGCGCTATAGTGCGGGTATAGTCATAGGTTTTTATAATCCTCTTTTAAATCTAGCACTATCTATAATGGGGGTATACTCTTAGTGCGGGTATAATCTCACACTAGTGAACGAGTATATTTGCTCATAATAATCATCGATTTTAGTTCAGGTTTCTGATATCATATTTTATGCCGAAGGCTAAACTTGCAATATATATATATATAAAAGAGTAATAATGATGTATGGAAAGTTATTAATACATATAATTAAATATTATTTAAAATTTTTAAGATAAATAATCAAATCCCGCGCTATAGCGCGGGTATAATCCTAGCATTTTATAAAAGTAATGTTTTCGAAAAATAATAATATAAATTTGACATTTGTCTTTAATTTTTTAAATATTATATAAATTTTGTACAAAAAAATCTTCAAAAAAATCTTCAAATGGACTATTTGTAATTTAACCTTTCAAATAAAATAAAATTCTAAAGTAAATGCAATATAATTTTTAGTCATCATTATCAAACTTTTAAAGTTATAACAAAATAATACTATAACAAATCAAAACTCTAATGATAAAGAATCTAAATTTATTTTTAAAATTTTGAAAATCCAAAGTGTGAAACCATAAAAGCTTTTTAAATTTTGTATAAAGCTTATATTACATTTACTTTCAAAGTGAATCTGAAAAAAAAAAAAAAATTATTCTAAAAATAAATTCTTGTAAGTATCTCTAAATCCATTAAAATCTACCCTCTAATAAATTCCTCTTGTAATTTTATTCTATCATGTAAACTCTATTTTTAAATTAAATATATTTTTTTTGTCAAACAAATTAAATCCTTTTGATTTAAATAAGCTCTACAAAATTAAAGTTTTAATTGAAATTCGGTTCAGTTCGGTTTAGGTTAAATTTGGTATTAATAAGTTTCAATCCGGTTCGGTTTTGTAGCCAGCTCTAACCTCTACTGTCGTTTGTTGATAAGAATCATAAGATCACAGAAACGAATCACTTCACTCTCACAATCCTCCATGGCTACTGCTACATCCTTCACTTGCTCACTTCCTTTCGCTCCATTAACCAAATCCCTCAGACCAACACGATTGCCGCTTTTTCGCTCGGGCTATGAAACCAGGAGCTTTGGTATAAGGTCCATGTCAGTCCAAGAAGATAACAAGAGAACGAGCGATGAAGCAATGAGCATTGACAATTTACGAGGATTCGTTGATCTTAACATCGGAAAATGGACTGGTTCCTTTCACGTAATCATTGAATTCAGTATTTTTGCTTCTGTTATTATGTTGCGATCTCTCTCTCACTCTCTCTTTATTTGCAGCAATTTGATGGTAATGGGAATTTGTTGCATAAGATTGATACACGTCTTTCGGCTAGTTCTTATGGAGAAGATGAGCTCCTTAGCCTTAACCAATCGTATGAATGATTACTCATTTGATTCGTTCCTAATTATTCTGAAAATCTGTGGTTTTTGTGCTTTGATTCAGTTAGATAAGGTTACTTTAGAAAATTCTGAATTTGGCTAAGAAATTGTTAATCCTCACAAAGTTGATTGGTTTATAGATATGAATTTGGAGCAAATTTGAAGATTTTAGTAAAGAAATAGTGTTATTACCACAAGAAGTTGTTTTAATCGTCGATGTTGTTTTGTATTGTTTAAGGTTATATATAAAGCAGGGTAAATCTGGCACTTCGGTTTCTGAAGATGAAGAGGAGGAAGAAGCAGAATGGGTTGAATACAAAATCAAAGAAACAAATATGTTCACTGTGGACAAATATCAGCAGGTGAGTAAGTTTATTCTGTTCTGTAGACTAAGATGTGCTAAGTTTTTGTCTTTTGGAGATTTGGTTTAAGTATCTTGACTATCTTGATATACCATCATCAGTAGTTTGCAGATTGGATTTTTCCCAAAGGAGAGAGCTTTTTCACTGAGGTATCAAACCGCTGGAATGTTGGATACGACATTAAGGCAAGGCGTTCTTGGTGAAGATGACACTGGAGAAGAATCACCAAGGTTTGGTTTTTCTCATTCTCCATCTGTTTTGTTCCTTTGTAAGTTGGAACCTCAATTTTGACAAAGTGACTTCCAGTGACTTTTCCTTCGTTACCAGAATGACCGAATCAAGAAAGTAAATTCTTTGTAGTGGGGATTCAGAATCCCTTGTTACTGTCACATGGGGAGATATCTTGAATCAAGGAAAGAGATTAAATCTCGCCTCTGTGTTTTTTGTTTCTTCTCTCTCTTTATTCGGTTTTAAATCGTTTAGAACCATTTCCAAAGTATCAAATCATTCCTTCATAGCAGTTTTCATATCTGGTTTTCTGTGGTCTTACACTCTATAGTGTTTTTTGTGCTCCATGAAGCTTGTGTGTAGACTGTAATAAGAACTGTAAATCGATTTTACAGGTCTCTTAAACTTCCATCTCGACGTCCTGCTTTAGTATGTGAGAACTGTTTGTATTCTAAGAAGATTGATAGAAGGGCTAGAGCCTTTCACATTATGGACCCCAAAGGTGTTCTTGAAATGCTTATAGTTTTCCTCGAGGAAAGAGGGTTGGAGAATCTCACTCATCCAATTCTCGCTGACTCTCAGGTAATTTGTTTGTTTATCAAGATTTAAGCTCATAAAGCATCAATAATGTATTCTTTCATGAACAAAAACATATTTTAGCCTTTTGTTGCAGGATGATGCAGAAAGGATTACTCCATTTCTTGGTACTTGGAAAGGTCGTTCAGTAACAAAACGAAGTGGTGTCTATGGAGCAACACTCTCTGAAGCCAATACTGTTGCAATTCTTGAAATGAACAACAAAGATCAAGTAGTTCAGGTAAACAAATGTTGTTCAACACAACCATATAGACTTTTACGAAACCTTATCTCTAACTTTTGATATCAATTCAGGATATTTCCTCAACATCAGATGAGAAAAATGTTACAACAAATGTGCATTGGGAAGGGAAATTGTGTAAGAACTTGGTTACATTTGCAGAAGGATATCAAATGACTCTGTTACCAGGAGGTATGTACATGGGATGTCCTTGTGATGTATCTAAGTGTGTTGCAGAATTGAAGTCTTTTCATTTAGAATTCTGTTGGCTTGAATCACCAAACTCAAGACAAAGACTTGTCCGTACTTATGATCATGAAGGTTTGGCTGTTTCATCAACTTATTTTTCTGAGATGAAGCTTTGAGAGCATCATCATTTATTGTTCAAGTAGAGATCTCTCTGTAATGTTGTAACTCTACTTTTTGATGTTTTATTATTTGAATTACTTATGATTATTGGAGTTTAGATTGTTTATTATGTATGTTCAGTTTTAAAGATCGATGAGCGTTTTTGAAAAGGATTGAGTGTAAAAATAACACCAAATTTGGTGGTTTAGTGTTCCAATTTTTTTTCCATCTCCATACGAACTTTCAAAGATATAGACTTTTAAATAAATTCCGAACTTTCATTTTTGCTAAATTAAATACAAACTTGCGTTGACCTAGCCAATTTGATCCCAAAATAGTCAACTTTAACCTAAAGTAAAACTATATTCATAATTTCTTAAATCATTACATCTATTCATTTTTTTCATTATTTCTCAACAACTTCTTCTTAGATCGGAATTTATTTGCCCAATATTTGAAAGATCATATTTTTTTGACTATTTTTCCATTATTATATTGTTAAATTTAAATTATTTTTATTTTTTAATAGTTATGATAAATAATTGAAAACTAATTATTATTTTATATTAACTATAATTAAAATTTCATACTATTAAAAATAAAACAAAACTTAAATATTTTAGAGTATTTCTTTTGTTATAACTTATAATATTAATTAGTCTTTGGGCATTTGAGTCTTTAGATTAGTTTTAATCATTTTCGAGTCTTCGAGTCATATCAGTTTTGAGTTAGTTTTTTAAATATGTGTAAAATGTTCAAAATTAATATTAATAAACAACCTATTTAATTATTCTATAATATAAAATAATAATAAAAATTTGATGTTTTATGAATAAGAACGCACCAAATATAGTGCAATACTGTTCATAAAACACTAAAATATTATATTTAATATTAATTTTGCAGTTAGGGTGGAAAGCATTTGACACCAAATTTAATGTTTTACAATTGGGTTGGAAAAGTTCTTAGAACTGGAAATAACCGAGATTTAACGGGGGAAAAAACCAAACCTGTCATAAAATAATTTCATCGATTCAATTGTAAAAAAGAAATTACATATTTCTATAAATTTAATATTTTATAACCATAAGCATTTAGTAGTATTTTTGTTCTTTTTGTCCGATTATTATTAATCCCTCGTTGTTTACTACTTACAAGTGACGAGCTAAATAAATCTAAACAAAAAATCAATTTATACAAATCCACAAAGTTTCTTTTATTTTTTTCTTTGTTTTTGAAGATAAAAATCAAAGATCCTTGACAAAAAAAAATCAAAGATCAAAAAAAAATATTTTGAAAATTAGCTAAATCTAAAACATAAACAAAAAAATCGTAAAAAAAACATGGGCAGAAGAAAAATTTACACGATTGATAAATCAAAAAGTAAAATAATCAGATCGATATTCAAAATCTATTAATCTTGATTCAAAGATTATCGTTTTTTGGCTAATCATAGATCAACAACAGCTAATCATAAACTTCGAAAATAAACAAAAAATCAACAAAACTTAAGAATCAAAAAGCAAAAAAAGAAACACGAAAAATGTAGGGCAAAACTTCTCTTTGTTTCAACAGTCTAAGATCTTAAAGAAAACAGCAAAACAAAGAGAAGAAGAAGAATTCAAAGCCCAGATTTAGTTTTGATTTGCGCCTACGCATCCATTAAGGACACGCCACAAAATAATCCCTTCTCGTGGTATACCACGCCACTTCTTACTCAAGAAGGAAGCGCTCGGCCTCAGGCGCTTTGATTTCTTCTTCTTTAGGGTTTTTGATTTTTTATACACCCACACTTTTTTTTTTCTTTCACCTTCACCCCTTATATTTATTTTTTCTTCCGGTATTGACCCCTCACTTATACATTACGACAATATCATCTTAAGTTTTTTTTTGGGGTCAAATATCATCTTAAATTATTTCCCATTTGTAGTAGACTAGTAGGACTTAGATATTTTTTTTTGTCCACCAATTTTATTGATGAAATTTTACAGTTACAACAAATGTTTACGCACAAGCTTAATCATAATGTTAAAGAAAAATGTAAGATTCAACATACATGTCTTAACAATAAAGATGACTACCTTTAAACAAAAAAAAAGAAAACAATAAAGATAGCTAGATGGACATGTGTTGCTCCATCAACTTTTGCCGCACAATAACTTAATTCCGATAAATTGATTATCATCGAAAAACTAATCATAACAACGAAATTATTTGCTTACCGGTTATGATTAAAACGGATAAAATAGACAATCATTAATAAAATAAACCTATTTTCGAGATCTTGAAAGATTGAAACCTAAAATACTTAAACTAAACTGAATAGAATAATCAGAGCCATTAGGAAAGAAAAATGAACCGCCTCTATTGAAGGGAGACAGGGCTAAGGCAGAGGGAATGAGTAGTTCGCTTACACCAAACGTACACTTCTAGTTTAATTGTCTTTATAAGTTTAGATTTTATTTTTCATACTATTCCTTATAGTTGTTTTGAATTAAAGTAGATATTTCATATTAAACATAAAACGGAAAACGGAATTGAATAAGTGTCATTGATCAAATGGTTTAATGTATTTTTCGCTAAAATTCAATTTTAGAAAATTACAATATCATATGTAAATGTTGGATTATGAATAGACTAGTCTATCTAATTTTTTATTGACAAAAAACAAAAACTAAAGGCTTAATGGGGCAGAATTGAAATGTAGGCACATATCTTAAATAACACACACAATATAATTGACGTAACAACAAAGTGCACGTTACAACAACGAGCAAACTCGAGTACATATGACTTCAAAAGTTTTGCATTATGATCGTTATATAAGTTATAATAAAATATAAAAAATATATAAATGTACATAATATTAAAAATATACAACATTTTGACGAATAATAGTGAGGTGGAAAATTTTTTGGTATGTTTTTGTTATGTCTTCATCCAACGGTTGAGGATTACGCATGAGTTTCCCCATCCTCAGGGATTATAAGCGTAGGGATTTGACCATGGTCAACAAAGTCAATCTTGCTCAACCTCAGACAACATAGGACTTGTTCAGGCAACTCTTCTGGTTTTTGAGCCTGTTTCATGTTCCATTTTGTAAGAATAAGAAGTTCCAATCTTCTTCAACAACAAAAGATCTTTTCATTAGAACTTTGATCATTACCTGAATGGTTAAGCCGAGATCAAGAGTTCCATTTTTCAGTCGATCTCTGAATGCTTCTAGTCCTTTACGTGATATGTAGCTGAATCGATGCACATCCAAATCAATCTCAAAGTAGTTTGGACCCTGTGAAAAAGAGGTAAATTTGAATTAGATGTTAAAAAACCTGACTTGTTTTGTGTGTTTAAGAGGTAGTGATGAGCTATAACCTTATAGAAGTTGTGTTGAGGACGAGAGAGAACAGGTTTTTCATTGTAAGCTTGTACAAGTTTCTTTTCAGTAGAGCTTAGACTAAGATCTTCGGGATTAGCAAGTCCAGCTACAATTTTAAGTCTTTCACGGAAAGGAACAGTGCTGTCTTTAGCAAACCCTTTCACTTTCTCAATCTCATCGTTGACAAGTTTCTATTACGGAAAACCGACAACAAAAAGAACTTGGTAAGTATCCAGATCAATCATGGGATGTCAGAAATGTAAGGAAATGGATTTTAAAGCTACCTTGATGCTCTCCTGATATTGCTGAGAGGTTTCTTTTTCGTAATTGTCTCGTAATTTGAAGTAAAGTACAATGCTCATGCCTTCTCCATCACTGTCGCCAAGGAACATTGCAGCAGGATAGGTTGGTAACTGCCAGTGAAGCACAATGGTCAGGATAATTTACACATATGTTCATACCAAACACTATCTACACGCTTCTTGTGAACATCACAGAAGCAAAACTTAGTGACAAAATAAAATGACGAAGCTGTTGATGTTGACTGGTGGTTACCTGAATGTTGACAACGAGGAGAGCAGGGAGCTTTGTCTCGGCTTTGATATTTGGAAGCTCGATGTGTTGGGCGATATGATCAATCTTCTTTGGACAGACAAACAAGTCAACGCCAAAAGGAGTGTATGGACACTGATTTGGAGCTGGGGATTTCTTTTTGTCTCTGCAAACATCATTCCTCAACAGTTACATAGAAAGCGGTCTCTAGTTAAGAAGTAGATACATAAAACAGTGGTGAGGTGTGTACTTGAAATAAGTTTCTCCACGGAGTTTGAATGTTGAAGGTGATATCTCACACCAACTTCCACAGGACTGCTTCTCTTTGGCTGAGCAAGGAATGATAAATCCCGCTTTTGGACGGTACAACAACTTCCGATGCTCACTAACTTCCTCACCATCGCATGATTTCCTCTTGAAAGAAAGCCTGTAAACTGCAGATTTTCGTTTCTGAGATGTGGGTGAGTTTAGACTCTTGTCATTGAAACTAACGGTTGGCATCAATCGGCTCAGGCTGGTTCTCAGGGTTTTCTCTTGAGGGTTTCGTTTCTGCTCCTTCATACCTTTAAAGCTTGCTTGGTCCATTAGTTTCTTCTTGTTGTTTCCAGTGAGAACAGAGAGACCACTAGGATCCCTGTACATCCCTTTGCTCACAAAGTTCTCGGGTTTACTCCCGTCTATCTTCAAGTAACTCTCATGGTATTCTTCGTATTTTCCTTTCCCATCCAGAATGCACGACGAAGATTCGAATTGAACTACTTGACCATTTGGAATATTACCAGTTGCACCTACTTGACCATTTGGGGCATTAACCATTGTACCACCCGCTGATGATACATTCTCTGCTAAGAGATATATGGTAAAAAGAATTCAGATACACAAAAATTGTTCCTCTGTTTGCATTTTAATATCAGGTGAGCTTTTGAGCTCCATAGATCCTGAAAATAGTTTAAATTGACATTTACCTTCAGGTAGGCTTACGAAGTCGAAGTCCTCGTCCTCATCCGAATCAAGAACACTGACAGAGTCGAACCATGCATCATCTTGCGAGACAGCTGCAACAAAATGAATTCTACAGGTAAAAAATCTATGATTTGTCCAGTCATTATCTCTAATTATCAACAAAATGAAAACTTATATGATCTACCACTGCAAGATCAAAGCTAGCTGGTACAGAAATGCTCACCAAACGAAACTCGGTTCCCAACATCACTTGGCCTTTTAATATTGGCATGAGGAACAATATCAGACACTTTAGAAAAGTGTTTGGAAGATCTGCGACGGCCTTTCCTCCGAGGCCTAATCGCTCTTGAATGGGTTGACACACATCCACCCATTTTTCTATAGGTTTATTTAGATCCTGTTCAAAGAAAATTGTAAGTGAAAACAAGAAAATCCCATGAAAATGACCAATGCTTATATATATAACATATCTACAACATATAAAAACACAGCTTTCGACATAACATATTCATCACCATAGACAATTCTTTATGGCTTATTACTAACATTGAGACCAAGTCACTACATGACTCTTTCTAGACAGGTATATCCAATTACAAGGATTAAAATACCAAGTCAATACAAGATCTATAAACTATAAAATATTGTAGCCAGCTCAAAAAGTGTACTCGACAAAAACCAATTAAAAGAGAGAGTGGGGACATAAGATCATGTAACAACAAAAATCTCAATGTGGGACACAAGAACATGTATGTAGCAACAAATCTTTAAAAAACTATATTATTACAAAGAGGAAAAACTCAAAGACATTAACCACAGTTTTGTCATCGATCCACCAAGTCGTTTTTGTTCAAATCAGATAAAGGAGATTGATGCAAGACTATAACCTAACACTGTTTAGGCCTTAAACCAAATTTTGATGTTAAAGATCTCTAATTATCTTCATGACAATATTAGGCTTTTCAATCACTTTCAGCTTCATACCAGAACATTTTCCTTAAGAGAGTTGAACATATATATAAGTATAAACATGTCAACATCATTCAAGAAAAAGACGAAAAATTTGAAGCAAAAACAGGAAAAAGTATCGCATGCAATGCATAGCTTTAAATCAAAGTAAAAAAGATGCAAACTTTACGATTGAACAAATCTGTGAAGATCATGAACGATCCGTGGCTAAATCAGAACACATCCGAAGGAGAAGGAGAAACAAATTCATGAATGGTCACACAATGTACAGAATTTAATCAATCAAATTCTGTAAGAGATCGAAATTAATGAATCTAAATTGTTGATTTTGATACCTGAAACGAGGATGCATGATAATGGGCAATCCTCTTTTTGTCTGAATCTGATTTTTTTGTATGAGGGAAAGAGAAAAAAGGGAAGAATCTTCCCGAGAAACGAAAGAGAGAAGACGAAGAACCCAGGAAGCTGATAAAGCGAAATTTAGATTGAAACCCGAAAATATCGGATCCGGGCACGGACAGCAATACAACAGAGCTTCCCTTTCTGTCCCTTCTCTCTATTGTCTGTCTAAACGAAGAGTGAGGAGAGAGAGTGGATTGTGTTTTTGGTTTTAATGGCAATTACTAAAAAGCTTATGGAATCTTTTTTGTTGGTAAAATAAAGCTTTTGGAATCTAAAGTTATTAATTGGATGATCATAGTATTCACCCTGTCTAATTACAGCTTATAACAATTAGTAATAATTGGGCATAAAAACCGGAATCAAAATATCGAACCGAATTGAACCAAATTTTTCGATTTGGTTTGGTTCCACTTTGTAGAAAAAACTGTTCAGGTCAAATATTTAAGTAACTTTGGCTTTTGATTCGGTTTACTTTTTAACTGAAAACCAAACCGAATCAAATAAGAATCAAAACTTATTAGTATTAAAAATATTTTGGTTACAAATAATCATATTTTTTCCGAGTATTTAGTTATTTTTGGTAAAAAGTAATTATTCGAAACCGATTTAATATTATTTTGGGTCTAATTCGGTTATACCTATTTGAAACATGAATTGAACCGAAATCGAATTAAATGCTCATGGCTAATTTAAGTAAGGTTTACCAAAAGATTTAGATGCCATTTTCACATTAACTCTATAAATCTGTTTGTCAGACATTTTTGTTCTCTTCGAAAAATGTAAATGTCAGCAAAAATTCTAAAATGCATTTTGTAAGTTTACATAATTAAATTCAATCTAAGTTTTGTGGAAATAATGTACCAAATATCAATGCTCTCTTCCCGAAATATGAAAAATGTAATGTCTTCAAAAAATAAAACATTTTGTCTGGCAGACTTTATCACAGAATGTTGCAATGAAAAAGAATTTAGATCATAGAGGTATCACTTGTGGGATTCAATGCGATCGCTACAGATTTTGGTGTGAAGATATTAACCATGTTTTGTATGTATGCTCTCCAACACTACAAACATGGGTCTTATCACTAATCTTTTCAGCTCCGGATTTATTCTCAGGTTCAATTTTTTTTTACAATATTGTTTTCCTCCTACAAAGAATCCCTAGTGATATGAATGTTCGAAATTATCTTTGGATTACCTGGGACATGTGGAAAATAAGGACTAATCATTTATTTTCCAATTTAAATAATGATCATAGGAAAATTTTGTCGAAAGCGGAAATGAAAGTTGATGCATGGTTTTTAGCACATGAGGAGGGTCCAATGAAAGGGGTTGTGTCTGGAACGTCTTCATTAGAGTTATGGGATAAAGTCTATAGACCAATGTCAACTTCTCCAGCTTTCATGGGCCATCGTTGCTACGTTGATGGTTCGTGGAAGGATTCGAAGTATTTTTCAAAGCTACGATGGTTCTGTTTCACGGATAGTGTGACCAAATCTTGCATGGGAGGCAGAGGAGTGCGAAAGAGCTATTGTCTCTTCACTCGGAGGTAGAACCTCTTTTCTAGGCGATGGTGAATTTGCTGCAGTAGCAGAAGCTCGAAGTCGATTTTGCAGCATATAACACGAAGATTATCAAGATGGTGAAGGATCCAGACGATTGGTATGCTTTCTAACCTTACATGGAGATTTTAAAAGATTAAGGAGCTTTTTTTTGTTTTTATTTGCATTTTATTCCTTGTGTAATAAATTTTAGAGTGGTTTCTTTAGTCTGACAGGCTAAAATTTCTCATAGAGTCCTCCTCCTCCGAGAACATATCCGAGGATGATGATAATCCCGAGGATAGCTTGCCACTGCAGAAATTGATCTCCAAAAAATAAAGGCGGTATGAGCAGGTTTCTGAAAGGAAAAGAGGGCCACCTAAATCCAAAAACTAAGTATGATGATGGATTTCTTTTGGTGGAACGTTAGAAGGTGTAATAAAAAGGTTAAAAAAAAAAATATCAAGACATGGGTACGGCAGATGCAGCCATTTTTTGGTAGCTTTGTAGAGACCCGGGTGAAGCGGGATAAGTTTAGAGAGTACTCTCAATAGGTGGTCGGTGATTGGAAAATTGATGCAAACTATGAATTTGCTAGATTGGGTCGTATTTGGGTGGTTTGGAAGTCTCATGTTCACTTGACCATCTATTCTAAATCAGCTCAACTTGTCACTTGTCTAGTGAACCTGCCCAACACTCCTATCACTCTTGCTGTTTCTTTTCTCTATGCGGTGAATTGCAGATTTGGAAGGCAAACATTATGGGAAGAGATCCAAGCTCTTGCTAGAGATGCAACCATCAACTCAAAGCCATGGATGATCATAGGAGATTTCAACCAAACAAGATTTCCTAATGAACATTCAGCTGGTGGAAGCAGAATCCCCAGGGCTATGGAAGAGTTCAGGGACTGTATTGAATTCGCTGATTTACAGGATCTTACAAGCCGAGGAAACTTCTTTACTTGGTGGAATAACCAAGAGGAAAAACCAATAGCCAAGAAATTAGACAGAGCAATGATAAATGACCAATGACTAACATCATTTCATATTTCGTATGCTCAGTACGGTCAGTTGAGTATATCAGATATCACACCAGTTTGTATTGTTCTTGGTGATATGAGACCGAAGAAATCACACTTCAAGGTTTCTCATTTCCTCTTTGATCATCTTAATTTTTTGCTGAGAGTTGCACATAATTGGATTATTGCAGATGTTTTAGGATCAACTCAGTTTATCTTGGCAAGAAAGTTGAAGCTTCTTAAAAAAGGAGTAAATGACCTAAACAGGGAATGTTACTTAGGGATCCAGCACAGAACAAATGAGGCATTGGATTACTTGTGTACTTGTCAAGACAATTTCCTAGCTTCCCCATCGCCTCATCTAGCTAAGATTGAGAAGAAAGCTAGTAAAAATTGGGCTCTTCTAGCTGCAGCTGGAGAGAAGTTCATCATGCAGCATTCAAGGGTGAACTGAATCGAGAATGGTGATATCAACTCCTCGTTCTTTCACAGGGTTGTGGCTGCACGTGGAGCTTCAAATCAGATCCACTACTTGATAGATGACAATGATCAAAGGATCGATTCAACACAGGAAATGAAAGAGCTTTGTGTGGACTATTTCAGGGACTTGTTTGGTAATCCTCTAACCCCTTTATCTGAATATGAGCTGAATTACATCTCGTTGGTTATTCTGTTTAAATGTACTACAACTCAGAAGGATATGTTGATTGCTCCAATATCTGACATGGATATCAAACGAGAGATTCTTGTAATGCCAATGAACAAATAACCGGGACCAGATGGTTACACGAGGGAATGTTTTAGAGCTACTTGGGAGATAACAGGAGCAGATTTTACTGATGCGATTCATGAGATTTTCACCTCTGACATGCTGTTTAGACAGACTAATGCCACTGCCATTTTGCTGATTCCCAAACGTGTTGGTGCAGATAAAATATGGGAGTTCCGTCCCACCTCAATTGTTGTAATGTTGTCTACAAATCCATCTTTAAGATTATTGCTCGAAGGTTGCAACCTATGCTGCCTGATATTATTTCATCTTCTCAATCAGCTTTTGTCAAAGGGCGTTTGTTAACTGAGAATGTGCTCCTAGCCACATAAATGGCCCAAGATTCTGGAAGAGGATCTATCTCCCCTCGTGGTTTGCTTAAAGTGAATCTAAAGAAAGCTTTTGATTCTATCAAGTGAGATTTTTTTTTGCACATCTTGAGAATAGTCGAGTTTCCATTGGAAATGGTCACATGGATTGAGCAATGCATCATTACCACATTGTTCTCTATTAACTTCAATGGTGAATTATGTAGATTCTTTAGAGGAATGTGAGGGTTGCGGCAAGGAGAACCATTATCTCCCTCCCTCTTTGTCATAGCCATAGAAATTCTCTCTCAATTACTCAAGCAAAGCAATGATGCAGGTCTTATTGATTATCACCCATTGGGTAAGGATCCTAAAATAACTCAACTTGCTTTTGTTGATGATCTCATGATCTTCTTTGATGGTAAAGTGGAATCGCTTGAAGAGATAGTTGCGGTTTTGGATACGTTTGAGGCAATCTCGGGATTGAGGATGAATCGTGATAAATCAACCTTATACTTAGCAGGGGTTAATGAGGAAGTGTCAGAGCAAGCGTGCACGCTTAGGTTTCAACTTGTTCTCTTCATGTTTGATACCTTGGATTGCCACTACTTCACATGAAGATTACAACTATGGAACCAAGTTCTCAACCTCAAGTTGGTATGGCTACTATTTACAAATGGAGGTTCTCTTTGGGTTGCTTAGATGGGGAAACATATGCTCAAATTACAGAACTTTTAGACAGCTACTTCTAAACCAAATTCATCACGGATTTGCAAATTTTTACTAGCACTCAGACCACTTGCAAAGCAACTTCTCTCTGCAGAAATTAGAGATGGCAAGAGCACCAGTTTTTGGTTTGACAACTGGAATAAAGTTGGGCCCCTTATCGACATAACTGGCCCCAACGGACCAACACAACTTGGAGTTAATCTCAATGCAACGGTCGAGCAAGCAGCTGGAAATCAGATTTGGAGGCTACCTTCTTCTCAAAGCAGGAACCCGCAAATTGGACTAATTAGAGACCTTCTTAAACAGTCATCTCCTCCTAATGCATCCCTTGGATCAGATGTTTTTAATTAATGGTAACAAGTAAAGGTTCTTCAGCACCAAGCTTACATGGGAAACTCTGAGATATCGATCAGACGTATGCAATTGGCAACGAGCCATATGGTTCAAGAAAGGTATTCCCAAACACTCTTTTCTAATGTGGGTAGCAAATCTTAATCGTCTACCGGTGAAGAGTATAATGCTTGATTGGGGCATCAATATTGATACTACTTGTGTGCTTTGCTCAGATTGTTTTGAGACTAGGGATTATCTATTTCTACATTGTTCTTTCTTTGGCTCTTTGTGGAATCAAGCTTTAGTTCGTTTGGGTATCCCCAGTCTGGTCTTTATGTCTTGGGGCTCACTAATCTCGTGGTTGCTTGGTCATTCGCCAAATTTATCTTTAACCCTCAAATGATTAGGGGGTCAAGCTGTTGTGTACTTGATTTGGGCTAAACGGAACCTTCGAATTCATGCTGGCTCACCGTCCTCTCCGGAATCTCTCTTTAAGCGTTTTGACAGAATGATAAAAGACGCTCTCTTAGCACACCGCTTCACCAAAAGTAGAAAAGGCATACTCTCTCAATGGTTTAAATACCATTAGATTAGGATTAGTATATGATCGGCTAATTTAGCTATACTCTCAGCCTTTTTAATTTTTTTTGAGATTTGAGTTTATATTAGAGTAGGAACATTTTGTAATCACCCTTTAAGTTGGAATGAAATTAACATTTTATCAAAAAAAAAAAAAATCAAACAAAAAAACTTTAATAAAAAATTCTAGAAAACAAAAACAAAGTCTATAAAACTATAACTTCATATTTAAATTATTTACTTATTTTGAAATAAATATAATATTTCTATTTTTTTCAATGTAAATATTTTTATCAAATATTAATATTCATAAAAGTTTTCAAGAATCTCACTTTTGAATTTATAAAATATTTTAAACTTGGCATGGTCAAATTACCCATTAAACTTTTTAATAAGTCAATAGCATATGTTAATCATATGTTAACCTTATATTTAAAGTGTGAACCTTACTATTATATATAAGAACATGATCAAATAAAATTCATATATACTTTCCAAATCTAAACAAGAAGTATGTTTCTCCGACATTTCTTTAATATTTCTCTGGAGCTCTAAACGTTACGCCGAACAAATCAGTTTTTTATATTGGTCATATGTGTATTATTTTGGGTTTATAACATGTTATCAATAAAATTAATTGTTAATCAGTATAATTCAATATAATATTTGCTTATATATAGACTTCATATGTTTATTTTATCATACATATCCATTTCATTCCTCATTTTCATTAAGTTATGGATCCAAACCATCCATTTCATTTCTCAACAAATTTTACCAATCTTCTTAATAATCAAGAAGAAAACACTATAAATCATTTTTTTTTTCAAATTCAATTCAAATGAGTTCTTTAGAAATTCCACAACATAGTACTCAATTTAATAATGTAGATGAGGAGAGTGAACCAAACCAAGTTCAAAGCACAACCAATCATAGAGAAAGAAAACAAAAATGGAATCCAACGGAAGATTTTGTTCTCATTAGTGCATGGTTAAATACTAGTAAAGATCTAATTGTGGGTAATGGACAAAAAATTGATGCTTTTTGGAAAAGAATTGTTGTTTATTATTCAATAAGTCCTGCAATATCAAACATGTCAAAACGAGAATGAGTTTCTTGCAAGCAAAAATAACAAAAAAATAAATGAAATTGTTTGCAAGTTCTTTGGATGTTATGAACATGCTACTAATCAACGAACTAGTGGTCAATCTGAAGATGATGTTGTCAAAGTTGCATACCAATTATACTACAATGATTACAAGACCAAATTCACCCTTGACCATGCATGAAGAGAGCTAAAAAATGATCAAAAAGGTGTAGTTCTTTCATCTATCAAAGCTCCAATAAGTAGTAGAAACTCAAAAAGAACAAAGTTGAATGAAGGTGGCACATATTCTTCAAGCTCTAATCCAGAGAGTCCAATACATCTAGATGTAGAAAAGCAAGTTATGGCTCGTCCATTAGGTGTGAAATCATCAAAACGCAAAAGGAAAAAAGGTTGCTGCAACTAATGAAGAAAAGGAGGCAAATTCAAGATCAAGACTTGAGAAGTTATGGGAGATAAAAGAGAAAGACATTGATGAGCGAAATAAATGACCAAAGATGGAACTTCTTAGAAATCTTCTTGCAAAAACGGAACGTTTTTCCGAACGAGAAGAAACTTTGAAAAGCAAACTGATTGATGAGATGCTCTAATCTTAAATTATTGTTGTGGGTTAGCTTATCTTGCAATTATCTAAATCTTGATGTGTGATATTGTTATTAAAATTAACTAAGCTTATATTTTACTTATATTGTTGTGTAAGTTATTTTAATGAAAATTTCAATTTGAAATAAAGTCTAATGGTGATTATAGTGATTAAGGTTAACTAAGCTTATATATGTGGTTTGTTTGTTAATATATAGAAGAACTAGTATAATGTAAGTACACGTAATTGGCCATTTTATTTTGTGTCGCATATACAAACTTGGCCATATACATATATTGATATTTTAAAGTATACATATTTAAATTGAATGATAAATAGTTTAGGTTAAAATCATCTTGACCATATGGACTAATTATAATTTTCAATCCCATGCAAGTTATTTTTCGTTGTGGTTAATGAATATATGCAAAAGAAATATATTCCAAAAGAATATAACATGCAAAAATCAAATCATCTGAGAAAGTTAAAAAACTTTAAGTCATATAATAGAATATATTCCAAAAGAATCTCTGTAAAAGAAAAGAAACATCAAATCATCTATACATAAAAAATAATTCAAACTTAATATATGATAAAGGTCTATATATATCACTATAAGTTATGTTTCATTATGTAGCAAAATAAAAAATTTGTTGTCTCAAAATAATTAAATGTCTTCTTCTCTTTACAATCCACTCAATTCTTCATTAGATGATGAATTTGATAAAGTATTTGATGAAGAATTTGAGAATGTTTTTGATGAGTTGTTAGATTATGAACAACTACAAGAGACAAACAATTCAGAGCAACGACGTCACATAACGTATATTGAAAGAGATCGTGAAGACGGACACTCCCGCTTGTGGAATGATTACTTTAGTGAAGAGCCGATCTATTCAGATGCTCAATTTTGACGTCGATTTAGAATGAACAAGCCGTTGTTCATGCATATTATTAATCGACTCTCCAACGAAGTAGACTATTTTCAACATAGACGAGATGCTACCGGAAGATTTGGCCTCTCTTCACTACAAAAATGTACTGCAGTCATACATACGATGTCATATGCTTGTGCAGGTGATGCTGTGGACGAATACCTTCGGATTGGTGAAAGGACTGCGAAATTATGTTTGGAAAATTTTGTAGATGGAGTAATATATTTATTTGAAGATATCTATCTAAGGAGGCCAACATCAGAGGATCTTCAATGATTACTCGACATCGAAGAGATGCGTGGATTTCTAGGTATGATGGAAAGTATCGATTGTATGCATTGGGAGTGGAAGAATTGTCCCACAGCATGGAAATGACAATATTGACGTGGAAGTGGAAAACCAACAATCGTTTTAGAGGCTGTTGATTCACACGATCTATGAGTTTGACATGCATTTTTTGGACCTCCAGGTTCATTGAATGATATTAATGTTCTTAACCGCTCACCTATTTTGGATGATATTTTAGAAGGTCAAGCTCCAAAAGTGAGTTATTTTATCAACGGACACCAATATCATATGGGTTATTATCTCACAGATGGTATATATCCAAAATGTGCTACATTAGTCTAATTCATCCGACTTCCTCAAGATCCTAAAGCGTCATTATTTGCTCAACGTCAAGAAGCGGTTCGAAAGGATGTTGAGCGAGCCTTTGAAGTCTTACAAGCTCGATTTGCAATTATAAAAAATTCAGCTCTTTTTTGGGATAAGAAAAAAATAAGGAAGATAATGAAAGCATGTATAATACTACACAACATGATCGTAGAAGATAAACGAGATAAATACACACAATATGATGTATCTTAATTCCAACAAGTCGAAGAAAATGGGAGTACACAATTGAATTTTACATACTCGACAAATATATCTACTAATCTGAGCAACATTCTCGACAATCGCAGTCGACTTCGTGATGGAGGTATACACCAACAATTAAAATTTGATTTGGTTGAACATATATGGCAAAAGTTTGGCAGATCATCAGGTGAAGATTAAACTTAATTTTTTTTTATCATGGTTACAAATATTATATATATTATTTCTAATGTTTTATGTTTTATTTCTTATGAATTTGTGCTATGTAATATTTAAAAATATGTTTTCAGTTGTTGTGTTTCGGAAAATACAACTCTTTCTCTATATTCTTTATAATATTTTTTTTTGTTTTTAATTTTACTTTTGAAATTTAATAAATGTGATGTTATAAATTTTAATATGATATATATATATATATAATAAATATGTTTCAAGATGTAATTATTTAAAAAAATTATTAGTGAAATTTAAATCTAACTTTTTAAAATTAAATTATTATAAAAATATTAATATTATATTAGTTAGAAACTTATATGCGTTTCTTACCAGTGGAGATCAAAATTAAGCCTAAGTTTTTTAAAACAATAAATGTTAAAAATATCAATATTTTAGTGGTGAGAAACTTAATATGTTTCTCACCAATGGAGATGCTTTTAGACACCCAAACAATACTATAGAGTACTCACATAGTTATGAAATATATTATGGGATTAAAATGACATGTGTGTATGATCATAAAGCCATCAACAACCAATGTTGATAAAAATCATCACAATCTCTTGAATAAATTCAAGGTGATATTTGTGGGTTTATAGTTCCACCACATGGACCATACTATAGCTAGTCATATGTTTGTGTAATATGACAATTGCAAGATTTTTAACTTATTTAATCAAAGTAAAAATAAGTAATATGATTATCCTATTAAAATTTTTAATTAGACAACATTGGTGAATTTATATCCCAAACATTCAATGTTTACTAAATAATAACGAAGATTGAAGTTGAACATCATGTAGCTCACAAAATGATTTGGCTAAATTATTAAATGTCTGCAATTATCTATTACTAATAAAAGTCCCTAATTAGGGCCTCTGAAACTATCCACCTCAACAAACTTGAGATTTCTTACCATGTTGCCACATCAACCTAACTTTAGAACCATCTTTTTAAATACTTTTGTTACGCTGTCATGTCAGCATTTGCTACTGATTTTTTCTTTCTCTAAAAACTCTTCCTTAGAGTCTCTTTATCTCTTAGAAGGAAACAAAACGCTCACCTCTCCTAAGAAAAGAAACGCTCACTCTTAGACGAAGAGATAATAAAAAAAATTTCTTCAATTCCTCTCTCTAATTTTCCCTCCAGCCTTATATTTTTTTTCACCCTCCATCTTTATATTTTTTTTAGATAGGACTCCAGACTTATATTGATAAAAGGGTTTTCACAATTGCTCGAATGGTTTTATATTTCTTAGCCATAGCTCTCAAAAATTGCTCGATTGATTTTACATTTTCCAAATGTATTGGGTAAATATTGAAATGCTTGTGTTTATGTCTATGGCTCTGAGATGTTTTCTTGACTTCAGCCTCTAATCTGCTACATTCTTCTGCTTCGGTTAGTGTTTTCTTTTTGGATTTTTGACTTCGTCGCTACGCTGCTTCAATATCCCTTGATTGCGACTTCTCTTAACATGTGTTTTGGTTGTTCGATAGGAGCCCTCATCAATGCTTTGGGAGCATTTTCTTTGGGTGCACCTAATTGAAATTTAGTATGTTTCATCAATACCTAATTGTTTTCATTCCATTCTTTTTTCAAAATGTCGTTTGTAAATCATGACATTTATGTCGTCCAAATTACAAATCAGGCTCCTTAGCGGTGGTTTATGATTTTGCATGGAGATTGCGTGAATATCAAATGTTGATGTATGTAGATATCTACCAAATATAATTCTATCGCCTTTTTGATGTCTGTTTTTACGGAAAGATGCATGATGCGGTTTCTATGACTACGAAGATGTAATGATGTTATAATATAGTGAATTTGTGTGTTCCTGCAGTTCGGAGCTAACCTTGCATTGTCTAATTTTATTTTATTTTTCATAGTTTGTAATGATGTTTTAATATAGTGTATTCACTTCACTAAAGTAAGTTATTTGTGTTACATCTGTTGTTAAGGCACACTATTTATATTGCTAATCCATCTTTTTGTTTGCTTAGACGAAATAGAAAATATAGAAGGTATGATCTTGAATCCAGCGTATGGAGCAGTTATAGGAGTTTTCCTATATGAACATTCAATGTCAAATGAAATTCAAAAGAGTTCAAAGAATTATGTTCACGCTAAATATAATTGTCTCATTTCATGTGGGTGCTTTTATGTTTGATCGAAAGGTGCTCAAATACTTCAAGAAAACTGGTCATAATTGGAGGAAGAAAAAAGAAGGAAAAACAGTCACAAAAGCTAATGAGAGGTTGAAGGTAGTAAACAAATATGTTTATACTTTGTGATTTTTTGAGAAGTCTTATCAAAAGCTAAGCACCATGTGATTCTTTGATCTGATATGATTGATATATTAATCTCATCAAGATATTACTAGGTGCATATTAGTGATTTCACTTCAAAAGCTTATTAAGGTTTGATGATAATAACAAATTTCAGTTGTAGCTTATGGAAATCAAGTTTAATATGCATTTCGTTCATGATTTTTTTCACTGTCACATCACTTGATAATCTGATTTTAGATTATTATGTTTTTCATAATATATTACTCAAAACATCTATGTCTCTTGCAGCATGGAGACATTATGCGAGCTCTAAGAATTTATCCACAGTTGGTGTGTTCCCCGTGTTCGTAAATAAAGATTCTAAGCGAGTATATTCGTGGTGGGTTTCAATGTTATTGCCATCATCATGAACATATGAATATTTTAGGTATCTTATTTCCTTCTTCGGTTCCTTAGAATTAGGTTTTCACTTGAATCTATTGATATGATCTTCTAAAATCTAGTTTCGTGATGTGGAAATTTTTTTCAATTGGTATATTTGGTTCAAGCTTCATAGATTGCTGATAATGTTTTGAAAACTTTAGAGAAACTGGATTTTAAGTTTGTTCACTATGATATTCATCGGTTGGAGCATACATTGTCAACAAAGTTTTGAAGCTTAAACCATTGATTGTGCTTGATCCAAATAACTCAAAAATTTTGAAACTATCGAGAGTTTGCTGTAACTACCTCTTTGGTTGTCATCGTGAGTTTCCCATTTTAAAAAATGGAATTTGTTTTGTGTTTGGCTAAACTACTTCGTGGAATTACTTCTTTGTAAAAGTTGTAAATACAATAATTGGTTCGATAAAGAAATATATTATTATTATTTATCAATTATATTTTTCATATATTTGTTAGACAATCCATTATCCAATTATTTTAGTTAAACAATGAGAAGTTTAACTTCATGAGGATAAAATTTTATCAGTCTTGGTGGATTTATGTTATGCCGGTAGACTTCAATTAACTTCAATTATTATATACATCTACATTAGAGTTTAAGTGGTAAAATATTTATTTAAACATATAAAAAGACCAAGTAAAACATAATAACTATTTTTTTACAGTGTAATGGTAATGGTTTATAAAAATAAAAATAATAAAATAAAAGAAATACTTAAAAATAATTTATACATATAAACCGGGCGTAGCCTGATATTATCCCTAGTATATATAAAAGCACAATGAGTGTCTCTGAAGCTAACACATTAGCAATTTGGAAGCATATGAAGCTGACACATCACCTTCAACTTTAATTCAAACAACCAATGAAATTAAAATATTAAAACAAATCATGAGATCATCTCTTTAACCAGCCAATAAACTACTACACCTTATAGAATTATAATAATGTTTTAAAATGATTCAAGTTAAAATTTTAAGCAAAATAGAACATAAAATTAATATTCAAATTCAAAGACAAACATATAAATAATCTAAATAATCAAATATTCGAACAAACGAATCCAACACAATAAATGATAACAACTTGATGGTGGACAAAGATATTAACATCTTAATTTAAACACATGTACTCATGACAAACTTGTAACTGAAAACACATAACACAAAAACAATGCAAAGTTACACTCATATAAGTAAAAATAAAATAAATAATGTTTAATAACTAAAATGAGAGATGTATTATATCTCTCCAAGTCAATTTCTACACTTCAAGATACATATATCACAAACAAATGTTACCAAACTCTGCAAATGGTATATCAATAATGTTAACATAAAAAAAGTTTGATAACATATCATATAACTTATTTAAAGGAAATTAAGTACCTTTTTGAAGATTGTTGTGCAGTTTAATGTCTGCTAACAAATATAAATTTGTTAGCACTCATTTTTCACTCATATGACTCTCATATTGGAGTTATTATTCCGTCCACATCAATACCTCAAGTGTAAAATGTGTAAGACACCTTTTATATTGATTTAAGACACAACCACTTGTGCTAAAGACACTATCTGATGCGAGAACAGAGACTTGCATTGCAAGTATGTCTCTAGTCATTTCAGCCGAAACATCGGGCTATTAATCCTCCACTAACCAAAACATCATAGTTTGATCCTTGAAGAAGTTTCAGATTCTCAATTGATTCTTTTAGGTAAAGCTCTAACTCATTGCTCGAATCTTCAACTCCTCTTTCATTAACCATCTCTTTATAAACAAAATTCATTCTTTCAGATTAAATGCAATTATCATCATCAAAATTAAAGTCTTTCTAGCGAGATATATCATGTGACTAAGAATGATGTGATGAACCTCCTGCAGATTGAGAGGACGTACGAGACCCATAATTCTTAGTAGTATTATGTCTACTAAACTATTCATCAAACATTTATGCAACAACACTTTCTTCACAATATAATTGATCAAAGCAAACTGTGTCATATTTCTAGGATAAAAATATAACTATAATTAATATTATGTTAATTTCCCTCAATCTAGCCCAATATTTTTTGTAAAGATTTAGAAAAAGACGTATATTCATTCACAAATCAAGGTATTTATACAAGAGATTATACCTAAAATTCAATAAATAGTTACAACAGAATACCCTATAAATTAAAAATATTTTATTTCTCTAATACCTCCCTCAAGTGGCGGTGAAATGTCGAGAATCCCCAACTTGGACAAAAGATATGTCAAAGTTGGAGCACATAAAGCTTTAGTGAGTAAGTCAGATGGCTGCTCCTTAGTAGTGTGATGTGCAATAGTGATGAGCTTAGATTCTAAGGCATCATAAACAAAATGACAATCACATTTAATGTGCTTCGTACACTCATGAAAGACTAGATTAACAACAATGTGTAAGGCTGATTTGATCTCACAGAAAAGCTTCATCGGTTGATCATGAAGTACACCAAACATGTGTAACAATTCTTTTAGCTATTTGAACTCTCTTAAGGCATAAGCCAGAGAACGATACTCAATTTTGACGAAAGACATGTATATTGTGGCTTATTTCTTTGTCTTCCAAGAGATACGTAAAATCCCAAGTAGTATGATGTAAGCACTTAATGAGCAGCATGTCAAAGGAAAAACAACCCAATCCGAATCACAATGTGCTGTAAGAGAGAGACTAGGATCAAAGCGTAGTAATATACCTTACGTAGGAGACCCTTTGATATACCGTACCACACACAATGCAGCTTGCCAATGAACATCTAGTGGTGCGTTCATGAACTGTGACAAGAAATGAACATTACACGACAACTCTGGGTGTGTAAAACTGAGGTAAGTTAACCCTCCAATCAATCATCAATATTATTGAGTATCAGAATATAATGAGCCTTTTGTTAACGACAACTTATGATTAACCTCCATAAGTGTCATAGCTGGTTTAGAAGCAATGAAACTGACTTCAACAACTAAACCTTCAAAAGATCTTGCAACTTCAATACCCAAAATTTATTTCAATTTGCCCAAATCTTTCATGTGAAAGAACTTGTGTAGATAGTCCTTAAACTGTTGAAGCTTAGCAAGATCATTACACACAACCACAAAGTCATCAACATAGATAAGAATGTGAAGACAGACCTTGTCATTAACGAATGAGAAATTTGAGGAATCAATATTTCTTTGGATGAAGCCATGCGAAATCAACGCTGTTTAGAGCTTGGAAAACCAACATCTAGGAGCTTGTTTTAGACCATATATTGCTTTCTTTAACAAGCACACTTTGTTCGGATCGGTACCTTCAAAACTAGGTGGAAGTTTCATATAAACTTTCTCTTCTAAATCTTCATGTAAGAAAGCATTGTGTACATCCATTTGATGTACTTCCCATTGTTTCGTTGCAGCAATATCAAGCACCATGCAAATTGTAGTGGGTTTTGCAACAAGTGCAAACGTGTCAGTATAATCAACACCTTTGGTTTGCTTGTTCCCAAGAACGACCAAGCAAGATTTATGTCATGCTAGAGTACCATCAGAATGATACTTGATTTTATATACCAATTTGCTACCCACAATTGTATTGTCTATTGGTAAATCTATGATAATCCAAGTCTTGTTAAGTTGAAGAGAAGAGTGTTCATCTTCCATAGAATTGTTTCAAACCTCATCTTGTATTGCTTCTTTATAAGATCTAGGCTTAATATTACAACAAGTGCATCTAAAAAGGCTTAATGAGTAGGAGAGTAAAATGAGTCACATATGTAATTCGAAATAGGATACAATGGATTACCTTGAACCATAGTAGAAGTACCGAGATTGGTGCTAGTGGAAGCGAGATAGGGTATACTAGTAAGAAAAGTCGTATGAATCATACAACCCTTTAGTAATACTGATGGTTGACGATGACATTGACCACGACATAACACTTCCGGTTAAATTGGTGCGACTTCAACCAGAGTAGGAGGTGATGTCACGGTTGTGGTGTCGTAACATGTAGTGACAACCCATCTTGAGGCTCAATTGCAATTGGTGTCATATGTTAATCATCATTTGAAGGATCATTGGCAAAATCTTGCATGTGATCATTATTCGGCAAAACTGGATCCAGTATTGTGTCTATTGGAGCATTCTCGACAGGTTGCAACATGTGCTTGGTTGGAGTTGAAATGGTGGTAAAAAATCATCACACATAATGTCATTTGGCAGTGGCAAAGGCGGAGTAGATGTATTGAAACTAGCGAATTCGTGTTATAAGAACACCACATCGCGACTGTATAGAAACTCCTCTCGTTCTTAATCATAATTCTCCATGCCTTTTTGCCAACTGGTTAACCAACAAAGATACATCTTTGATTTTTATCTCTCAATTTGTCTTTATCACGTGAGTATTTATGAGCATAATAAATACAACCAAAAATGCGATGTGCATCGTATGTAGCAGGCGAATTATACATATGGTGATTTACCGTGTTTTAGAGGAGTTGGTGTTCGGTTGATGAGATAAGCAGTTGTGAAAATACTTTCGCCCCAATATTTGATCGGTAAATTTTCTTGAAAACGACATTTTGTCGGTGTTTCCTTTCCACATGACCATTTTGTTAAGGTGTGTCTACACAAGATGTTTGGTGAACTATTCCATTTTGGCAAAAGTACAAAGGCAAGATCATGAACTTAATGCCATTATTCGTACGAAAAAGCCCTTACATCCTTTGCAAACTGTCGAGAACTCATAACACAAAAATTCATAATCAAATCAGAAACCTCTAATTTTTCTAGCATCAAGTAAACCCAAACGGCATGTGAGTAATCATCAACTATTGTCAAGAAATAAGCAGCACCACAAGAAGAAGGAGTACGATATAGACCCCTGACATCACAATGAATTAACTCAAAAGGCGCGGAAAATATATTGAAACTATCTTGAAATATACCATGAGTTTGTTTGGAACGAAAACAAACATCACAAGTTTTTAAATGCTCCAAATCAATTGGTAAAGTATTATTGGAAAATGGTAAATATACTAAAATATAGAAAATTGATGACCAAGACGATGATGCCAAAGAACTGTAGATGATAACTTCTTATCCTTCATGCTGGGAGCTCGAGCAACTGTGACTCTTGTGTAGTAGTATTACCCCCTTTCTCTCCCTTCACCGACTCCAATTAGGATCTTCGTAAAACGGTCCTATAAAACACATAAAATATTAGTAATAATGGTTGTACATTCGATTTGCTTGATAAGCTTATGAACCGAGATTAGTGTACAATTGAAACTAGGCACAAATAGCATTTTGCACAACGAATAGGAATCATTTAATTCTAAATTTTTGATGTGTGTTGTGTGCGATGCACGACCATCAGGTGAAGTAACTCTAGAAGAAGAAATTGGACGAAGATCTTTTGAAAGATTCTTATCACTAGATGCGAAACTCCATATCAAAAATAACATTAGTAGGTTTTGTTTTACAGAATCACAATTAGTTGAGATTTGAGATTGTTGATTTTGGAGCAAAGCAATGAGTTGTGCTACTTGATCCTGTGATGGCAAAGGAACAAAGTTTTGCTCGATTGGAGTAGGACAAGCTGCGGCCATAGTAGCGTTGGCATGACCGTGTCTATGAGAAGCACCACGACCACCTCAACCACATGTACTCGTTGGTGCACGAGAGGATTGTTGCTACTATTCTAGAAGCTAATATGGATATCCATGAAGGATAAAACACTTTGAAACATTGTGTCCCTTGTGATTGCAGTGAGTACAATATCGAGATTGCAGTAAGTACAATATCGATTGGGATCACGTGACTTTATGTTGTTAACGACAGCGACAACGAGAGTAGTAGGTTTCAAATTACCTTGTACAGAGAAACCAACAACATCTTGACTTGTGTCTTTGGACTGAAAAGATAGAAGATTTTGTTCTTCATGTAAAACTCGGGCATAGATCGAATTAAGGTCGGATAGAGGATCCTCATTAATTATTTGTGACCGAATGGAATCAAAACGTGAGTCATCAAGGCCAAAGAAAAATTTATGGACCCTTGGATCTTCATGTTCCTTCTCCAGATCAGCGGCAACAACACAAGTGAATGATGGGCTCAAGTGAAGATTTTGAAACTCTTTTTGAGCTTCGTTAATCGACCATAGTATTCAAGTACATGATGACCATTTTGAAGACACTTAGTAATGTTATTCTAAGGTAAATGACGACGAACACCACTCTTAACTGAGAACATGTAGTTTAGTGAATCCTAAAGCTTGCAAGCATCAAGTTTATTATGTTACTGTTGACCAGTTTTTGGGATCAATAGAGGTCTTTATCAAGCCAATAATCATTGAATTTAAGGAATCCATCTTGCAAGATAAGGATTTGTAGTAGGTTTGGGTAGAGATCCATCAATGAATCTTGTCTTCTGTTTGGCTTGATGAGAATTGAATAGTTTAGTGGCCCATTCTTCATAGTTTTCATCACAAAGAAGGACAGACGTGATTAAAGATCCGTGATTATCTGATGGATAGAGTGTGTATGGTGAAACAACTGCGGATGTTGCTTTAGTAGTTGTAGATGATCTAGTCATGATTGTAAAAGACGTGAACAAGTAGTATATAATCAGAAAAAATTGTAGAAAAGAAGAGATGAAAATAGCGGAAAAAACTAGGGTTTTTGTTTCTGCTCTGATACCATGTAAATATTTAGAAAATGTTGTATATTCATTATCAAGGTATTTATATAAGAGATTTGACCTAAAACCCAATAAGCAGTTACAACATAATATCATATAAAATAAGAATATTTTCTTTCTTTAATATTTTTTAAATTTTGCCCTCTTATTAATAGCCTCAGAGCATCTCCAACCTCACAATATTTTGTCTTCTAAACTCTATAATAGAGCAAAATCATTTCTAATCCTACTCCATATTTTACTATATAATAGAGTGATGAATATTATTACTCTATATTTTTCGTTATACTGTTCATTACTCTATTATAAAGGCACCAAATGGTAACATCAATTCAATTGAATTCAGCTTATTCCACAATTCATCTATTACCTTTTGCACATACAACAATTCCACAACTTCACAATTTTTTATTATTATTTAAAATATTAACTAATATTTAAATCATATATAATTAATTATAAATAATAAACTAAGTTGTGTATCTCCTCGTTAAATATGAACATTGAAGACCAATGTAGATTCTAATCAGGTTTTTCAAGTTTTCAAGTTTTCGATTTCACTCATTTAACATCTATTCGGACATATTTTTTGGATTATGTTCGGTTCGATATAGATCATATATGGTTAGATTGTGGTAGTTTGTTAAAGATCCGAATATTATTTGAATTATTCGTTTTTGTTCGGGTTCGAATTTATGATTGTTTTTTCAAAATCAAAACGAATTACGATTTAGTAAAAATAATCTAACAAAATTCAAAATTTAAATAAATATTTGAATGAAAAATAATTTTGAATATTTAAATATTAAATTTTTAATAATAACAGTTATTTTAGGTATATAAAATGTATTTCATTTATTTTGGATATCACATCCAATTCTCGGTATAATCAAGTTCACATTTGGTTTTTCGGTATATGAATCTAGGTTCTATTTAACTATATTATGAGGCACAACATTATTTATTTTCTTACTAAACCACTATTTTAAATTCTACAAAATTCAACCAGATTCCTCTCTTACCATTTGATTTTAATTTATTCAGCGAGATTCTACTTAAAATATAAAATAAAAATTCAGCCAGATTCCACATTCAGCCAGATTTAGCTAGATTTAGCTATTACCATTTAGACCCAAAGTTATACTTTTTTTTTTTCAAAAAGTTTATTTCAGTTTTACATATTATAATTATACACTTAATTAATACTTTTTCTGTTCCTAAGAGATTGATGTTTTGAAAAAAAAATTTGCTTCAAAAAGATTGATGTTTTCGATTTTTAATGCATATTTGGTTGAAGTTTTCCAATTTTATCCTCATTTTTCTTTATTTAATTTATGATAAAATTTAGTTTAAATTAATTAAACACAATAAATTACAAACTAATGTTGCTTCGTGTGATGTGGTTTAAAGGGAGTTGTTTGTATTTTATTGGTAAAATATCATCAATTTTTTCTTTTATATATTCACTAGAGAATACACCGGGTTACACCCGGTGTTTGTTTTATGAATATGTATATACAACATTTGTAGTTAAAGCATGTTTAATTATTGTGTTTTTTGTTTTCTTTGTGTAAATATGAATATGTTAAATGGTAAATGAGGTAAATATGTATAAATTGTATTATATAAAATTAAAGATATGTTGTCATATATATTGTACAATTTTAATTTGTATAAAGCTTAATAATTATATATTAGAGGTGGTAGACTTGGTTGCACGGTAGAGATGAGAAATTGTATCCCATCTTAATAAAGATGAATAACACGAGATCATCAAACGAAGTTAAACATGTTTAACTTATAAAACTATAAAAGAAATAGATTGTCCAAACTTTATTGTATAAATATTAAACGTCAAAAGAAATGCACCGAAAAAACAGAAATTCATATTAAATTTTTTTTTTTCTTTTTATCAATATTTATTAAAAAACAAATAATTGAATCCCGCGCTAGGTTCTTGGGTTCACTGTAGTGATGAGAATGACCTTTGGTTTGACAACAGCTTGATTCCATTGACTTCTAATTTTTTCACCAATATTTCCCCACAAGTTAATGCGCATGGTTTCACCACTACGTATGAGTCATTTTTTTGTAGTTAGTAATTGAGAGAAAAATATTGTGAACTACAGAGATGAATGTATTACTCTTTTAAAGTAGTAGGTGTATTAAAACTCTATCATTTGATCTTGTGGAGTCCGTTGGAGATGTTGTTTCACTTGTAATGGTAGATTGTAGACTATCACCGGCTATGAGCCGTAACTCGCCTATGACATCTACAACGTCCAAAAGAAAAAAGTATAGTATTTTTGTAATTCTATTGAAGTGTTAAAATTATAGTGTGTAGGTGAGTACCAAATAGATCAGTGTTGCTATCATCAAGAGTGGAAAAAACTTTGGAAGTCCGTAGTCTGAACTTTTGCTCATCAATTGAGTGGTTCTCCTCAAGAACAGGTACCATTGTGGTCTTATCCGTGAAACATATAATATATTTGGAATCATCAACTTTGAAGTAATTCTTGGATGGTTTGAGCATGAAGTTCTTGATTTTGTAGACTGTGTTGGCCTTCAAAGATTGTTTGTACCATAATATCCGGTTTGCAGAAATAAATGCTTGAGCTGCATTTGACTGTGAGCATTTGGTTAGAGTAGAATGTGATAAGTGTTTTGGGAGGAGAAATTGTAAATGTACCTTCGAATCAAGAAGTAATAATTCAATGCCCATGAGAATATTGCCTTTGTTGTAATTCCTTGCTTCCCAATGATGAACTAGGCGGATTAAAATCTCTTCATTGCAGAATTGTCCATCCACCTGTTCAAAATTTCCAAAAGATAGTGGTTGAGAGGGAGAAAGTTTCTCGGACGCCATGGTTAGATCTCTCGAAGTTCGTGGTAAGAAAATAGAGGTTAGGACTGTTTTTTATAGGGGTATTAAGCAGTAAATGCTATTTATGAGTGGTGTGTAATTAAAATTTAATAGAAGAAAGTGGGAAGAGTAGTGGGAGAAGAAAAGGTTTGGGTCTTTAAAGTTCTTTAATTAATATGTTTAAATGTAAGGAGCGAGAAGGGATGTATAAGGTTTTTGAACTGGAAAATGAGCTTCTTACCTTGTTCTTTCCAACGACATGTTGAAGCATGTGGTCAATGGCTTGTAGATACCAATATCATGTTTATTCAGTGACCAAATAAGTTAAATGAGACACAATTTAAAAAAAATAATTTGTTTAGTCATTAGTTGTGTAATAAATAAATTTCATGCTAGAAAGTGTTATTATATATAGATTTCTCATATGAACATAGAGGATTCTGTAGCTAAGATTTTAAGTTTACAACTAATCAGTTCATGGAAAATCAATCATTGTTACAAATCCTTAAACAATAATGACTATAGTTTTAAATTCCAAAGAAAGGTACACAGTAAAATGAAAGATGTGTTACCTGAAGACATAAGGAGAGCCTGGTTAGAGTAGGTTTGAGTCTTTAAAGAAGATAAAGCTGAGGAAAATTAGTGGAGAGGCAAAGAACTAAAGATGTATTTGCTAAATAGAAATCTAATTTGGCAAGAAAATTAGAATATCCCCAGCCTTGCAGATCTCTGATGGTTATCAATTTCTCTTCATCTCTTGGCATTCTAACATTCTTACCAATCAATAGATTAATCATACTGAATTATCCACTTCCTTACATACTTATAACTAAATTTTTTAAAAAGAAAAAACATTCACCTTTCAGATATCTACTCGAGCGTGTAGACTACAAAAAGCTTGTCATGACCTTTGATACAAACCTTTTTATGCGACAGATCATTCTCAATCTCAGCTTCGGCTATCTTCCCATTTGGGATTTTCTTTTTCCTCTAAGTCAGGTACTTTAGAAACAACATTGGCTTGCCATTGAATTAGAAACTAAAGTGAATCTTGAGCTGCAAAACAGAAAAACAGAGTTCTAATAAATGGATACCGGTTGAGTTAAAATTAAAGGGAGTTGGCTTGCTTTAAATTTACCGGTACGGCGATTGCCGGTGTTGAAAAGATCGGAGGAGTTAGAATTCGTAATCTAGAAAGAGAGGGCGAGACATGGGAATGGGATAATATTCTTCTTGGGATAACTTATTGGAAGCTCTGATTCACTTCAATGGTGAGAAAAAGCTTCGCTATGTCCTACTTCTCCTTTGGCAGACAATAATTTATGAGATTTGGCATGAAAGAAATAGTAGGCTTCACATGCAACTCAATTGTCCTCTCTATCCTCTCTAATAGGCTTCACAGGCAAGCTCTTTGCTTCAACTATGGTTCTCGATTGCATGTACGATTCGACTCACTGATCCTTCCTATGGATGTTTCGACTTCAACAAAGATGACTTGCACGAAGAGTAACTTTGGGCCAAGTTGGGCTTCTTAATTATTGAGTTATAATAGATTCTATGAAATTGTTAAACGATTGGCTGCTTAGCTCTTAGTTATGGGCTGACGTGGAATTAGGAAGTGGACTAAATCTTAAAGAAGTTGTAGAAATGTTGTCGTGGCGCAATAATAGAGAGGAGGAAAAAATGAGGACGTGAATGGCCTAGGAGGCTTCAATTTTGTTCTTTTATTATATATAGATTTATTACTATAATATTTAGTTTTTCCAGCCTTTAGAATTTGTCCTCATCAAAATTCATGAATAATAATCTGAAAACAATATGAAAGAGAAAGTAGAAGGGATCGAAGATGATGAGCAATTTCATGTTAATCATGTCAAAGTCAAGCATGAAACAACAATGATGGAAACTAATCAACCATTTCGTGTAGATAAAATCAACGTGAAATATGAATTTGATTTAAACAAGCTTCCTGATGGTGAAGATGGTAAAATACATCACTTACTTTCTCTCTCACTTTCTCTATCTCTTCTCTAAAAAAAAAAGCATGACTGCCTCTGCCAATATCTTTACGTTCTCTGTTCTTCTTGGTGTACTTCTTTTTTGTTTATTTGCATTTATCATTTTTGGGTGGTTAAGAGATGTTGAGGACTGCGATGATATAGAGAAATACTTAGGGGACTCCTCCTCTCCTCCGCTTGAGTCCCCTCCGACGCCGTCAACTTTTAGTTACTCATAGCTATTTTCGGATGATTGCTCAAAAGCTTGCTCGTTGGATAGCTCACAACCTTCACCATCTCCAAAAGCTTCTTCTTCTCCAAAAGCTTCACCAATATTAATGATTCTGACTCCAAAAGGGTTTTATTGTTAAACATGTTTGGATATGACATGCAGATTATAACTTTTTATATGACTATATCCAACATATTCCTTCATATTTTACTCCAAAATTAAGTTACTTTATTTTTTTATTTTTTCTTCTCCAACGCGTTACTACATTTTATACTCCAAAACAATATTTCAAACATATTATCTTTTTAATTTGTTATATATTTTCCATAAAACCCTTTTACTTTTTATACTTATAAATTTTACCCATTTAATTTATTTTTAACAATAGTTTTAGAAAATTAAACTATTATCTGAAGGGATTGTCATTTAATTTACGAAACACGATAGTTACTTTCTGAAAAGATGACAATCCAAGTCATCCATGTGTATCTCTTCGTTGTGTGAAGTAGTTGTCATGTCTTTCTAGTGCATTAATAATACAGAGAAATAAGACACGAAACATACGATTCCTTTTACGAAACATATCATCGTTATAATAGGCATATCTGAGAAGTAATCATGGATCAATCTAACATGTGCACTTCTTCGATCATGATGGATGAATGAACGTCCAGGAGTTGAGCCACCATAGAGCACTTTATTATTTTATTGATTACAAAGTATTGAATGATCAAGTTGTTATTAACAATAGCCCGGTGGATTGCTTGTTTTTCATGATCAAGATTATTGATCATTTCTATATTTTCATCATTATCGGAGGAAGAAGACGATGAAACATCTACTTGTGGTGGAGTATTGAAATTAAAATTCATTTTTGAGAGAGAAAATTTAGGATATAAAAAAATATGTAATACTTGAAATTTTAATCCAAAAAAAATGAGAATACAAATAGTCATTATTCTCACGTCAACTTCATCTTTAATATTGTCTTCTTTTCTTAATCTACTTAAATAAGAGAAAATGGTTAAAAAATATGAACTTTACACAAAAATAAAATACGAACTCTTTCATTTGCCAAATTAAATACAAAGTTGCGTTGACCTAGCAATTTTTAAATAAAAATTAGTCAACTTTAACTTGAGTTTAACATCTGTTAAATAACACTAAACACCGTTAATTCACACAAACTTCTGTTAATTCCCCCAATTTCGTTTAACAAAATCCCTAGAATTTGACTAAACCGATTGCTTCTCATACAACGACATTTCTTTATTCTCTTATTTTCTTCATCAATTCCTTTTTTTTCTCCGTCAAATTTATTTCTTCTCTATCGAAGAACTGTTCTCCACCATAATCTCTTTCTTCTCCTCATAATTTTTTATTCTCCACCATAATATCTTTTTTCCCTTCTTAATTTATTCTTCTCCATCAATTCCTTTCTCTCCACTGTTGAAAAAGGAAATGGCATGACTATGAGTAGATGATCATGTAAAGATGAAGAAGATAGTTTAACAATAGTTGAGTTTATCTCCAATAAATGAAAATTTTGAGTTTATCTCCAATAAATGAAAATTTTGAGTTTATTAAATAGTTGTTAAATTGATATGGAGACATTCAAAAGAGATTTCGACCAAGCATGAAAAGTCTAATGAGATGTGAAACACAATTCCAAATTTAGAGTTCTTAAATTTTTTATTCTTTTATGCTATATTTAGAGTTCTTCGCACCTAAAATAGAGAAGAATTTAGAATATTTCACAAACTAAAATGAAAAATATAATGAACTTGTAAGTAAGCTAAGAAGAGTGATAGGAATTTGTGAAGATCGAACCAAATTGACTTTCTTTTTTTACCTTGAAGAGTTTCTGATTCATCAGTCCCTTTTCAACCCCACAAAACCACAATCTCCCAATATGAAACTTTTCTCTTCAAGCTCATCTTTAATACCACTATTTTTGTTGGAATCCAAAGATATGTTGATATTCTGTGGAGAAAGTGCAGAGCCATCAATGTCTTGCGTCATGTTAAAAAGTTTTAAGGATTTTCTTTTGTCATAGAATTTGAAACACTACCGAGGTTTAATCGGTGTCCATGGAATCGCTAGTACAGGAGTTGTGTCTGAATCTTTCGAATATTCCATGGTTGTCTCCATCAACTTTGTTATTTTTTCACCTAAACAGACATAGACAAAAACATTATTAACAAACGCAACTTCGGACCAGAACTAGTCAAACTGGATATAATAAAACCGGGTCTTGAATCGGTCTCTGTTTCTTCCTCTTCTAACTATCTAATCTTAATTAAAAGTCAATTCAAGTGCATAGTATATTGGTGACAAGTGTGTGTATCCACGTGAAGAAGATAAGCGGAGAAGAAAGAGATGCCGTGATAGGAGAAGAAATCGGTTGAGTCAAATTTTAGGAATTTTGTTAAATGAAATTGGAGAAGTTAGTGTGAATTAACTTTGTTTAGTGTTATTTAACAGATGTTAAAGTCAAATTAAAAATGACTAATTTTGGTTTAAAAATGGCTAGGTTAACACAACTTTGTATTAATTTGGCAAATGAAAGAGTTCGTATTTTATTTGGTAAATTGTGTAAAGTTCATATTTTTTTTTTTTTTACCATTTTCCCCTTAAACAAGTGTCATTAACAAATTATTTCAATTGGAGCCAAAATTTTCATAAACAATTTAGAACTCAAAAATTTAAAGTTTCACAATGGAACTAAATGAAAAACGAAAATCTAATAATTTATCACTATATAATCTCTTCATTCTCACAATAGTTTACAAAATTATTCATGGATTCTAATATTGATCTAAATTTTTCACCTCCAAACTATGAGAGTGAATCTTTATTTGATCTAAACCAAATTCCAGCAATATAAGAGAATTACAGTAATGGTGATGGAATTTATCCAATTGTTCATCTTGTTGATCATAATCCAGGTTATAATTTTTTCTATGTTTGTAAATTAATTAGCATAATATGTGTTTTCATCATGATGATCATTTCGATGGATCAAATTATTTTTGTAACACTTTTTATATTTCCATCACTTTTTTGAATCATGATAATTTTATAAATGATGTTCATCTTCTAAAATGTTTTGTTAATTATTTTTCTTATACGTAAGATCATGTTGTTCACCTTTTTTTACGTCCATCATGTTGTCAAATGAGCATTAAAATTTTGAGCTAAATTTTGAGCTAGTTTTTTTCTATAATTTTTTGTTGATTTGACGTAATGTTGTCAAATTTTCTATGTTTCTTTATTTATCTTGTTAATCATCAAACGGTCATTCTTATTTGAATACTAGTAAGAATGTAAGTGCTAATCATGTATATATATACGTGTTTTTATAATTACAGGAGAAAATACAGATCTATCTCAAGATGAAACAACTCCATTACAAGTTAAAAAAAATCTATCTAATGACGAGAGGTGAGAAATTTTTAATGTTTTGCTAGAAACGAGTGTCGATGGAAATCTGAAAAAAAAAATCATACAAGAGAAGTATCAGATTTATTTTCAGTATCTATACAAGTAGTTCAAAGAATTTGGCAAAAAGCGAAAGAAACATCTAGTAATGGAAAACTAGATGTACCCAATTGAAGAAGCGGAAATTGTGGCCATAAGAAAATTCTGCTTGATTTGGATTGAGTTGCTAATGTTACATTACAAAAGCGAAAAACTTTGAGGATGTTTGCTATGGTTATGAACATGAGTGTTGGAACATTACATAGATGTAACAAATAAAGTGTTATTTGACGTCATACCAATGCCATCAAGCCACAATTAAAGGAAGAAAATATGAAAGGTAGACTATAATTTTGTATTTCTATGCTTGATAAGAATATTTTGCCTCATGAACCAAAGTTTGTTGATATGTACAATATTGTGCATATCGATGAAAAGTGGTTTTATATGACAAAGAAGACCGAGAAATATTATCTACTTTCGATTGAAGATGATCCACATCATACATGTAAAAGTAAAAATTACATTGGAAAATAATGTTTCTAGCTGCGATGGCTCATCCAAGATTTGATGATGAAGCAAACGAAGTATTTTCTTGAAAAATTGGAATATTTCCTTTTGTTACAATGCAACTTCCTAATAGACAGAGTAAAAATGGAGATGCTGGAACTTTATAACTAAAAGCATCAACCTCGGTTAAGAGAGAGGATATAAAAGCATGTTTGATTGAAAAACTTCTTCCGACAATTCATCAAAAGTGGCCAAGAGAATATTGGTGTAAGACTATTTTAATTCAATAAGACAATGCAAGGACACATGTCGACAATTCGGATAAAGATTTTCAAGAAGCGGGATCAAAATATTGTTTTGATATACAATTGATGTGTCAACCACTTAACTCTCCGGATCTAAATGTCTTAGATCTTGGATTTTAGTGTCATTCAAGCGTTGTAACATAAGACTTATCCCAAAATAATTGAAGATCTTGTTCGTGTGGTAGAAGAGTCATTTGAATTATATACCCTTCAAAAAAGGTAAACCATATATATTTTTGACTCTTCAATCATGTATGTTAGAAATCATGAAAAGTGGAGGTTCAAACAAGTACAAGATACCACATATGAAGAAATCTACATTGGAGAGAAATGATCTTCTTCCAAAGCAAATAAATTATGATGCAACATTGATCAAAAGTGTGTTAAACATCCTCATGTCATCAGATATTTAAGTATTAGTGAAGGTTATAACAAATAATTGTTTTTTTACTTATGTTTAGTTTACAAACTTGTTTCCCTTAATAATAATGTTCTTTTTTTTATCATGTTTAATTAATTATAATTACGTAATTGATTTTATCTGAAATAAATAATTATAAATAAATATAATTACGTAAATTTAGGATTTATTTATGGATCCTTTGAAATATTTGGAAGGCTATGAATGATAAGGTTTTTGGAAATTTGGACAGAGGTCCTAAGGATATACTTCAGATTGCTGAAGTTGAAGCTAATGAGTGGTTTCAGATTCAGGCAGAAAAGGAAAAAGAAGCATCATGTAAGACTAATTTTATTCAACAAAATAAATTATGGGAGGATGTAACTAGGCCTTCGATAGGAGAATAGAGCTTCTCATGATATCGCTGTTTTATTGATGGATCATGGAAGGATTCAGAATTTTTTCCAGAGATTGGTTGGTATTGTTTTGTAAATCAACCAGGAGGTGTGAGTATGGGAGCTAAAGGACTTTTTCGATGTTTATCTCCTCTTTATACCGAATTTGAAGCGATTTTATGGGCTACGGAGTCTCTCTTATCCCTAGACTTCAAAGATGTACAATGTGCCACAGATTGCGCGGATATTCTGAAGATGGTGGCGAACCCAGAAGAATGGCCAGCTTTCTCTCAATACCTAGAAGATTTTGACAGACTACGACGACTCTTTTCTAGTCTCACTCTCCATCAGATTCCAAGATTTTTTTAACAAAAAGGCGGACTAGCTAGCGAGAAGTGTTAGAAATCTTTCTAAAAGTTGTTCTTATGTAAACAATATGCCATTTGCTTGGGCTGATAAATTAATATAATATTTAATTATTGGAAAAAAATTGGATAAAATTTGACTATAAGGAGTTGGTAAAAACATGGAGGACTCGGTAAAACATAAAATAAAACAGTTTTATGAAGGAACCAATAGGCCGCCACTCCGTGTTCTTCCCATATGTGGTCTTTGGTGAGATTAGAATGAACTATATGCTTGTTAGAAACTATGATCGTTAGATTCTATTGACACTAGTGTAATGTTCCCTGAGTAAATTTGGAGATAAATATATCTTGTTAATATATGCGAGAAGTATTTGTGTGAGTGTGTTAACCTTTTGGTGATTTAAATTGATGTGTAATGTTAAAGCTTTGATGAGCCTGAGGTCTAGAAGATAATGCCAGACACATGATTTATCAGAAGATGAAAACACAAAATTGAAGCTTTCGTTATAACGCATGGCCATGAAGATCACATTTGGGCGTTGACTTGGGTAAAGTCTTCTTCCAATCCCCAAGAAAGCCTTATAGAAAATATACATTTTGGAAGTTTGTAGATAGAGTTTATGTATTATTTTGGAATCAACAATTGAAGCTCATAGGTATATTTCAGTTATTTTTCTTTGTTGGTTTTTATCCTTCTTTATAACCAATACTCTTTTATATGAAAAATATTTTTCTTCCTACTAAAAAAGAGTCCAACAAATTGGATAAATCATAATAATCAAAGATTTTCATATTGAACTATTTTCATATTGATCTAAGATTTCCTTTGTTTCGATCAAAAAGTACAAGAATCTCCATCGATATTTGTTAATGCTATTCACTATAAAAAAATCAAATAATTTATGATGAAAATGATTTTTAAAAAAACGACTATATATTAGAAGAAATTATAAAAAATGACACAAACCTTAAAAAATTTAGGCAACCAAATATTTAGCATGTACGATAGCACTTCCTTGATTGATTTATTACAATGAAATTCTTCTTCATCGTAACATAACTTTGAATTGCTTTCTTTTTGGTCTAGTACTTCGCTGTGAAGCTTTTCTTCTTCGTAATACGGTTTTTAGATCAAAGTTGTGAAGATTTTTTCTTGTAATGGCTGAAATGTCTTTTGATTCTTTTTTCTTTCTATTGTAGTTCTTCATCATAATGAATCTCTTTTTCGTCCTACGGTTTGTTTAGATCAAACTTGCGAGAATTTTTTTTTGGGATGAATTGAGCATATTTTAATTTGTTTTCTCTTTGTTTCATTGTGTGTTTCAGAATTTTTTTTATATAGATGAGAGATTTTGATCGATAGTAGTGGTGTATAATAATGATGAGTTAATGATTAGGAAGGCATGAGACTTTTGAAATTGTTTGAACGAAATATAATTGTAATTAATTTGGGTTTAATATAAATTAAAATTTTGCATAGACATGTGAAAAAATTAAATAAAATGGAACAAAAGAAAAAGCCTAAAAAATTATTTAAAATAGGACATAAGGAGTAATAAACTTGTAAAAATGAAAATAATTTAATGAATAATTTAATTAATGCACATCGTAAACATCTAAAATTAATTAAGAAAATTGTCAAATCCAATTAAATTGATACTCATCCATAAATATTATACTAAAACTTTTAATTGAATGGACTCTAAACATGAGAAACATTTAACAAAATTTTCCAGCATAATTTAATTAATGCACATCGTAACCATCTAAAATTAATTAAGAAAATTATCAAATCCAATTAAATTGATACTCTTCTATAAATATTATACTAAAACTTTTAATTCACAACATTAAATCAGTTTATAATTTCTTCTAGTTTCCAAATTTTCCTATTTTCTTAACAAGAAAGTTTATCCGTTCTACCGGATATACTCAAGAAGAAGATTAACTTTTATGTCAAATTTATATGGAGATTTTTCAAGACCCAATTATATGTATATATCAAACAGCCGAATACTTTTGGGATCATGTGGTAAAATCTTTTGAGAATGCAAAAAAAAAAGAAACTTAGAGTGAGTGTTCAAAAAGATCTATCAAATCTCGACTTCAAACTATTGAGAGCAACAAAACAAAATGCATGCATCCCTGAAAAATGTGAAAATACTAGTTCAAGTGGAGTTTCAAGTGATGATATTGTAAGTTTATTAAAATTTATAAAGTTTTTTTATAAAATAATTTATCGTGATGATTTTGTAAGTTTATTAAATTTATAACGTTATATTGTAAAATTATTAAATTTATAACATTTTATTGTGAGTTTATTAAATTTATAATATTAAATTTATCTTTTTTTAAATGATATGAAGTTTATTCAGGCCAATGTAATGGTCAAAGAAAATTCAAGATTCAAAACTGGCTGAAAATTTGATCATGTTTGGAACATCATTAAAAAAATTGAAAAGTTTAAAGATGGTGCTACCTCTACAAAACAAGCATTAAATTCATGTGGTTTTAGGGCTATATCTTAGAGTCATAAGATCTAACCTACGCTGGTAAGCTTGGATTATCACCGCTGTAAAAAGTTACAGCCGTTTTTAGATGCTAGTATATCATCTACCCACATATGCCACAGACGAGTATGTTATAATAGCTGTATCAACAACAATTAAAAGCATGAAAAAAATTTGTCGAGCCATAGTTAAAATATTTTTGGAAAAATACTTACAATCACCAACAACTAATGATGTTGCAAGAATGTTTTACATTGGTAAAAAACAGAGTTTTCCAGGTATGTTATGTAGCTTAGATTGCATGCATTTGAAGTGAAAATATTATCCTACCACTTAGGCTAGACAATATGCATGTCGTAGTGAATCACTAATAATAATTCTCGAAACTATGGTAGATTATGATTTTTGGATATGACATGCATATTTTGGTATGTCGACCACCAATAATGATATCAATGTGTTGGCGTTCTGACATGCAGATTATGATTTAATTAATGCACATTGTAAACTTTTAGTTAACGAAAAAAAAGATTGTGAACTTTTTCATATACACTTAAATAATAATAGAAATATCTAAACAAAACCAAAAGAAAGTAACTCAAGAGTCTCTATAAACTAACAAGCCAACGAACTAAGTTACACAAGTAACTTTTATTGTTTGCATCACTTCCATCAGTCTCGACAGCAGAAATTTGGGTGTGGCTCAAGAAGTAGGTTATTTACATCATTTTTTTGGATAAAATACATCACTCACTTTCTTAATCTCTTCTCTTAAAAAAAATCATGACTACCTGAGCCGGTATCTTTACGTTCTCTGTTTTTCTTGGTGTATTTCTTTTTTATTTATTTGCATCTATCATTGTTGGGTGGTTAAGAGATGTCGAGGACTGAGCTGATATAGATAAATACTTAGGGGGCTCCTCCGCTCATCCGCTCGAGTCCCCTCCGATGTCGTCGACTTCTACATACTCACAACTAATTCCAGAAAATTGCTCAGAAGCTTGCTCGTTAGATAGCTCACAAGCTTCACCGTCTCCAAAAAATTCTCTTTCTCCAAAAGCTTCAACGGATATGAATGATCCTCACTCCAAAAGAGTTTTATGTTACATATGTTTGAATATGCTATGCAGATTATGATTTTTGGATATGACCATCTCCAATCTATTCTTCCATATTTTACTCCAAAATGGAGTTACTCTATTTTTTTCTTTATTTCTTCTCCAACTTATTACTCTATTTTCTACTCCAAAAACAATATTCCAAACATATTTTCTTTTGAGTTTGTTATATATTTTCAATATATAAAACCCTTTTACTTTTTATACTGATTGATATTATCTATTTAATTTATTCTCAACAATAATTTTAGAAAATTAATCCATTATCGAAATTAAACATATATTATTAAAATAGACTTACATTACACATATAACACATTTTTTCAAGCATCGGCATTAGCATACTCATCCTACAAATAATCAATTAAACCATTACGAAGTGAGAAATGAGATTCTTTATCCTTAATTTTTCTATACCGAGCAAAAAATTCTTGAAATTTAATATTTGCATCATCCACAATTTTATTTTCCGGATGTAAAATTTATCTTCCAACTTCAATCGGTGCATCAAAATCACGGTTATCTTCGATTATGATAACGAAATTATTGGCTTTTTTTCTCTAAACTTAGATAATGACAACGACATTACTGTCATATCTCCATCCAACGACCAATTGGAGTTAAAACAATCAAAATTAAAAAGAAAAATTGATAATCAATCATCCATTGTTATCAAAACTCTAGAAGAGTGAAATAAAAAAACTTTTAAAGCAGGTAAAGAAGATAAGTGCTCAAACACAATACTACATGGAGATGCAAAAACAAAATCTTGCCTTGAAAAAAGTCAAGGAAGAAAACAAAATTTTGTTTAAAGACTTGAGTATCATACAAGATCCAAATGTTCTTGCATATTTTCAAGATGAGCAAACACGAATTTTAGAAAAAATAAATGGATTAAAACAAGCTCCCGAAGTATCCACTTTGTTTTGTCGACTTTTCAATGATATTAGTGGATCCGCAAGTGATTTACCGGATTACTAAGTCACTAAACCATGTTGTTTATGTTATTTTAAGTTGTTTATTTTATATTTTGGTACTAATTATGTATTTTTATGTTGTTGTTTTTAATAAATATATTGTTAATTAGATGTCATTTACTTTTTATTTAATATATATTGTTGTTGCATTTTAAAATTTTAATTAAATATATAAGTATGTGTTAAAAATAAAATTGATTTTAATTAATTAGACTAATAGTTTTTAATATATTTATTTTAAACTAAAAATATATAATTTTATTAAGTATAATAGATGCAATAGTTTTGTTTAGGTATAAAATAAAGAAAGATAAAATTTGAAGGACTAGTTTTTAAATAAAGAATTAGGGTTGGAGTTAATTTTACTCCATAAATGGGTTAGAGGAAGAAATAGATTGGGGTTGGAAATGCCCTTAGTATATGCATTTCTTCATCAGAACTATGCAAATTCTGATCAAATTCTTCTCAATAGTGCAAATCTTGGTATACAGTTTGTGAGAGTTCACTTTGGATGATGTATACACAACCAATGTTGAGTGATAAAAAATGATGAAACATTGAATAAGATATGTCGAATCAACTGATTATGCTCAAGAAAATATATTCATAATATTAGAATGAGACATCTTCACTTGAGGAGGGCTTGTGTCACTGTACTTTGTTTCCTCTCTATAGTTTTTTCCATCAGGGTTATCAAAAAAGATTTGTGACGAGACAATAAAAACATAATGCAAGAAGCAATAATGATACTATTATCTAAGGAGAAGTGTTATAAACTTGACACAAGTGAAGTTACTCATAATTTTTTTGATGAGTCTCACATCACTACGATATATAAGAACGTAAGGTAATATAATTCATATATGTTTTCCAAACCCGAATAAAAATGAATATTTAAGACATTTCTAATATTTAGATCGGATTTTCATACCATTCAGAATTGCTATTATATTGATTTTATGACATAAATGTAGTTTTAAAAACATCAAAAACTAATATCAAATTCTTTTGAGAAATAAAAAATGAACTTTACAGAAAAACCCTAAAACGCTCCAAACTCCATTATCGAGGTATATTTTCAGCCACTTCCTTTCATCGCCGGTGGAGTACCCTCCCTCTAGCATTGAGATTTCCCTTCTAAACTTTCTTTTCCTCCTTTATATTTAAGTTTTTTTTTTGCTTATGACTTCAGTTGAGATCCTACTGTGAATGTGTTGTTTATGTCGTTTTCCTCCTTGCCAGGAGAGATGTTCGGCGAAATCGCACGTTCGAAAAACTTCCGCCGATGCAAAGTTTGCTAGATATATTGCCATTAGATGTTCTCCACCCTCTCGCGTTTCAACTTTTCAAACCGAGCCACCAAACCTTCATCAGAGTATCCTAGACCTATTTTCGATATCGTGTCGTGGTTGTCAAAGATCCTGATTTATTTCGCCAAGTTACAAATGACGAGAACCATTCCTAGAGGTATGCATTTCAAGCAGGTATATTTTCAAGCAAAATAATGTCAAATATGGCCATTTGCGGTGATTTATGTGTTATATTTTTCCACTTGATGATGTTGGCAATGATGTACTCACTACCACCAGAGATACTCCAGTCATTCTTGAAATCACCATCCATTTCTTAGACGAGATCTCATCCACCCTCATTGCCAGCAGTTTTGGACCGAAGTTATACGAGCCGAGCTACTTTGCATTGGCGATTCAATGTCTCTAACATGGCAAATCGACAGTTGCACAATCAAATTTCCTTCAAAAACCTAATTACCTTATTTTTAGCTATTTGGACGATGCTAATAAAATATTATATATATATATTGTGGGTCTTTTTTGTCTCAAGTAGTAATATTAATTAAAAGGCCAAAAACCCACTACAACCTAGAATAAGGTTCATTAACACATATGAAACTGACCCTAAAAATAAACTTAAAACATCAAAGAAAAATAGAGGAAAAATATAGCATATAATAAGACTAAAACCTTAGAGCTTTCGATCAAATTTTCTGAAAGTCTCCACCCAAAAAGTTATTCCATAGATTGCACATCAATAATCTAAATTTAGGTATGTGCATTCGGGTCTGAATCTTTCGAGTAAGGAGATTTTAGACCCATATAGGACCTCTTACTATTTTGTTTCGGTTCAAGGTCAGCTCTATTCGGGTCAAGGGTCTGGGTCCAACTTTCAAGAACCAAAAAAATAGTTTAATACCCAAATACTCGAAAAATACCCAAGGACCTGAACTCTGACCTAGAAACCCAAACTCGTACCCATACCCGAATACCCTAAAAATACCTGAATATCCAAAAATACTTGAGTACTCAAAAATTACTCGAATTTTTATTTTAGAATTATTCAAAATACTTGAAAAGTAACATAAAAATACCCAAGTACCCAAGGACCCGGATACGGACCCGAATACTCAAAAAACAGAAAAATACTCGTATACTCGAAAGAATTTTTGAGTACCCGATCGGTTCTGGATAGAAACCAAACTCCACCCGATAGCCACATGTAATTTTATAGAATACTTTATAAGGTAAAATTGTTAAACCCAGAAGCAGATCTAAACCTGTTTTGCGAGTCAGTTTTGATTCAACTCTTCGGATTCGGTATAATGCCCAAAACTTACCTGAATACTTATATAACCTTCTTCATGCCTTCGTTAGTTACTTGGTCTTTTATGTTCAAGAAGATTTATATTTTTTTTGAAGAAATATTTATGTTTGGGCCTTCTAAACCCATTTTCCTAATGTATCCCCTGCAAAGAATGTTTAACACTTTCTTATCTAGTTTCAGAAATTTAGGCTTTAATGTATTTCTACTTATTGGATTTTGTATGATCTTGGCCTTAGTTGTTAATGAAATACAGTTTATTTGACATATAAAAAAAAAAAAAAAAAAACATCAAAAAACT
>WJSH01003788.1:1887-36268 GCA_009757365.2 Lepidium campestre
AGCAGGAGGTTGTTGGCTTTGTAGCCAGAACAAAACCAAGTGTTGGAGACTCGTCGGTGATGAGTGGTTTAATAGTTGCAGTTGCACATAATCAAAGTTCTGTAGTGTGCAGTATTTATGGTAGAACAAGACAAGATAACCGTCACAGATGTAGGCGATGTAATCTACCTTGTTCTGACGTTGTTCAACTAGCACAGTTGCTAGGAGCCTCTCCTGTTGCTACTTCTGGTACTCCAGTGATGCCAGATTTGGTTGAGTCGTGTGACTCACCTGTAGACTGTAGGAGGAGTTTGGATGTGCCTAAACCTTTTCCAGTGTGGAGCCTGTGTCAGATACAAAAGTCGTGCTCCCTGTTGCGCATGTACCTGAAACAAAACAACATGTGTCAGTGTCTGTTTCGACTGTGTCAAATACAGAAGTTGTGCTCCATGTTGCGCATGTACCTGAAACAAAACAACATGCGTTAGTGTCTGTTTCAACTGATGCTGAAACAAGACAACCTGCGTCAGTGCCTGTTTTTTCAGGGCCCAAAGAGGAGAAGAGAAGAGAAAGTGCATCAGTTCCAGTGCTTGATACAAAGCAACTTTATGTAGTGTAAGTGCCTCATGTGTGCAAAACAGAGTCTTCCGCTAACAAAATATTGTTGTCTGATGATGGAATCTTGTCTGCATGTGTTGAGTCTTTCGCTGACAGAAAACATAAAGAAATGGTCGATGTTTTTATTTTTCTTAAGTAAACCAAACACCTTGAAGGTGATTGTTACAGTGTGCAAGACACTGTACAAGATTTTCCAAGTTCGAAGTATATGGCTCACACACTTCAACTTGAGGGGAAGTGTTAGGATGTTTTAAACTTTGAGAGAGGCAATATTTGAGAATTCTGTGTTTTGTCTATTCACAATCCAACACATATTTATACAGACACAATGTGATTAGACAAACCCTAATTCACACAATATTCACTAATCTCACTTGTAGAATATTTTCCTAACTGTGTAATTGGAAATATACAAATTATACACAACACTCACTTATGGTTCTAGAAGTCTCTAGAACCTTACATATTCACAATGATTTTCCCACAACTTGTGAGACTCAGACAAACATGTATGTGAATCTCACAACTTGTGAAACTCGGACACACACACGAACAAAGATCGGTGTACATACACCTTGTTTCTCACAGAGAAACGTCAACAGAGATTCCCACAACTAGTGAGACTCAGAAAAATGTGTATGTTGAACTAACATATCCGACAGGCGAACAGATCGGTGCACACACACCTTGTTTCCCACAGGGAAACGTCAACGGAGAATCCCACAACTAGTGAGACTCAGACAAATGTGTCTGTTGAACCAACATATCCGACAGATGAAAAGATCGGTGCACACACACCATGTTTCCTATAGGGAAACGTCAAAAGAGAATCCCACAACTCGTGAGACTTAGACAAAAACACGACTGTTGAACAAGGTTTTGGTTCAATTGACGACATACACCCAAACTGATTTACTATATCGTTTAGATATGATTGTTTTGATAGACTCTGAAACCATGTAAACTATGAAAGAGACAATGTGTGAGAATTCTGTGTTATGTCTATTCACAATACAACACATATTTATACAGACACAGTGTGATTAGACAAACCCTAATTCACACAATAACTACACAATATTTACTTTCCTAACATATGGAATATTTCTAATTACACACTTAGAGAAATATTCCAATTATACACAACGTTCCTTTATGGTTCTAGAACTCTCTAGAACCTTACATCCTAATAGAGAAAATGGAAAATGACATAGACAACATATAAAAAAGGAGAAAGAGAGAGTATGAGGGAGATGGAACAGGAAAAAAAAACAAGGTAAATGAGATCAAGGGTTGTAGAGAGAAGGAGCGAGAAAATAAAAAATAAAGAAAAAATAGAAGAGAAGGGAAGAGAAATGTGGGGCACAATGGTGAAATATTATAGGAAGATAAATGTTATAGGGGAACATGGAAAGTGAAATACCATGAAACAAAATCAAAATATGGAGGACATGGACATGACATAATCAATGGAGAGGAATGAAAACAGAAGAAAAATGGTGAATGTATGACTGATACATAGCAAAATGAAAAGAAAGAACAACGAATGCATGACTGACACATGGTGGAAATTGTGTACAACGCTGGATATAAACAAATGACATAGAAGACAAGGACAAATGATATGACGGACATACACAAATGACATGGAAGACATGGACATTTGAATTGCCATGAGACAAAATTAAAACATTAGAGACATAAACATGACATAGATTATCTCATATAGCATAACATGGAGTACTGAATATTGACATGGTCATGAATATAACATAAATGATATCTTATAGTATTACATGAAGATAATTTTAAAATATAGGGGCATGGAGATTGACATTAACATGGACATATATGAAAGACGATGGATATAGACAAATGACGGGACTGACATAGAGATTAAAATATCATGGGGACAAAATTAAATTATAGGGGATATGAACAAGCTGGGAAGATGATTCTAGGACACAGACAAGTTGGGAAAATAGACTTCTCTTTTCGCACAAGATGGAAGACAAAAGAGAGATAAAATGCATACTAGATGAAAATGGCTAGATCAAGAAGTTTAAATAAAGTGGATAGAGGAGACAATTTAAAACTCAAAGTGTATATTTTTGAAAATTATTTATTTTTAAATTATGATTTTTTATTAAAGAATGTTTGAATTAAAGTTTTTTATTATAAGAAAATTTAATTTTTTGTAATATTACTTAGTCATAAATTTTACTACTATTTTATGGAGAATTAGCATGTATAATCATATATAATAGTTATTAATCCACAAATTAACCACAAAATAGTAAAAAAAAATATACTATATATTACTTTTCCTTTTACTTCTTTTTTTTTTCAACAATTAAATCGACAAGACCAATCAATAACTAAAAATCAAGTTTATCCCTAAAATCCCCTAAAATTTCTAAGCATATAGAGTGAAATATTGTCAAATTCCAGATGTGTGAGCTATTAGCTGAAACATGTAACCACCAGATTCAGAAGAGCTCGACATTTTACCTCTCTTTTTTTTGTTGGTCATGAAACAGGAAACAATTGTTTCCTGCAATTTATTCGAAACAAAATAGCAAACTACATAATGTCAAAAACAATCTGCTACAAACCATCTAAATCATCGTCCACAAGAGGTTGAATAATCGCAGGGCTAGACTGAAATCTGTGAAAACCCAACGATAAAGAAAACGCATAATTCGCCAATCCGTCAGCAAGACGAGTGCCCTCTCGAAGCACATGCTTAAATCGGACACACCAGTCCCTTGTTAAAAAGTCATAGCACAAACGTAGTAGGAAAGAAAGAGGGTAAGCCTCCTCAACCCCTTTCGTGAGAAAACCGACAACAATCTCCGAGTCTATCTCCACCTCCAGCAGTCTTATACCCAGATCCCAGGCCACATACAATCCATAATACACACCCCACAACTCAACCACTGGAGCCGTGCATATACCAATGATTAAAGCAAATCCCCCACACCATCTTCCAGAGTGGTCCCGAACAACTCCACCCGCATAAACTTAGTGCGATCACGACACTTCCCAATGGACCCAAAAATATTCCCACAACGCCATTTCCAACTCCACCAAAGCGTCATTGAGAAATAACAGTCCATGAGCAACCATTCACAAAATCCAAAGAATTAAGATTCGTAAACATCCATTCGAGTAGAGATTGAGAGAAGAAGAGCCCACACTTATTGGCTGGGACCAAGCGCAACCAAATTTCACTCATAGCAGGACAGTCTCTTAATATATGCAGAATTGTTTTGGAACCCGCTTTACATACAGAGCATAAATCAGAGTCGGACAAGTGCCGGTGTTGACGTTCATCATTTGTCAGAAGGGCCTGGTTTACAACAAACCACATAAAGGTTCGGACTCTTTTCGGAACTAGAGTTCGCCAAATCCGAGAGAAAATTCATCCGTGGTCTAGTGACAACCGCCATTACCCATGTAACCCACTTCCCCAGTAAACATGTGGCAATGAGTGTATCTTTCAAAAAGTCCCAACGAATTCTATCATATGTTTTTTCAAGATCCAACTTTAACATCATCCAACCTTTTCGTCCTTGTTTCCTACCCATCGAATGAACTACCTCCTGAACCATCAGAATATTATCATTTCTTAGGCAGCCTGGGTTAAAGCTAGCCTGTGCTGGACCAACAAGCTTCGAGATAACTTGCTTCAGCCGCATCACCATAGACTTAGTAATGATCTTAAACAAGATATTACACAGACTAATAAGGCAAAATTGAGTAATGCATTCAGGCTTACCTATCTTCGGAATCAACACCACCAGAGCATCATTAACACCACTAGGTAATTCGCCCACCTCAAAGAACCGCAACACAAACTCGACCACGGAGCTCCCAACTTCCTCCCAACATTGCTGGTAGAAAATAGGTTGAAAGTCATCCGGTCATGGGGCCTTATACTTTCTCATAAGTCTAACGAAGTTCCACACTTCCTCACGCGTAAAGGGTCTTTCCCAATCTTGCATGTCCTCCCAAGCTAGCCTTGCAAAACCCTCTCTCGGCAAAGAACAAACAACATTCGCCACATCCTCCAATGAATACAAACGTCGATAATATTCGACAGCTAAGCTCTCAAGCTCCTTAAGATCGGATATCCATCGCCCAGACTCATCTTGCAGCAAATCAACTCGGTTCCGCTGCCTCCTAATAATTGTCGAGGTGTGAAAGAAGGTTGTGTTATGATCACCTTGCGTAATCCACTTCTCCCTTGATTTCTGGAACCAAATCATCTCCTCTAGTTCCAACACAATATCCAAGTCCTTAATCAACTATGCCACCTCGTTCAATAAAACATCCGTAGGAGTAGACTCAATAGTGGCTTAAACCGACTTTATTTTCCCAGTAAGTCATCCTTCCGACGTTTGATCTCACCAAAGACCTCACGGTTCCATCGCTTAAGCTTGAATTGTAACATCGATAGAGCTTGTGGAGTTGAGATTGACGAATACCAAGAATCACGAAGCAAATCCTTAAACCCTGCATGAGATAACCAGGCAGCCTCAAATCTAAAAGGACGTCGACTAGGGTCACGTTGCAAGTCTGGGATAAGTTGAATATACAACGGCGTGTGGTCTGAAGAAAGAAAAGGTAGATGAGTCACACTAGCATCCTGCCATTTCAGTCGCCCTTGAGCACATCAAAAAACACTATCCAATCTCTTAGCAATCGTAGAATCTGCTTGTTTTCCCCGCCGCAAAGTAAAAGTAGTTCCCTTAAACCCCATATTGATCAAGGAAGCATTATTAATCCAATTACCGAAACGAACCGAGTCTGGGGAGAGTCTACCATTCCCCCCACAACGTTCATCAAGGCACAAAATAATATTGAAGTCTCCATCCACCACCAACGGGCCATCAACAGACTGAATACGCGTCAACAACTCGTCCCAAAGTCCACTCCAGCGTGAAACAGAGGGAGCCGCATAGACAACAATAATGTAGAACACGTCAGATCCCACCTTTAATTTAGCATGAATAAACTGCTCTGAAGAGTCGATAATCTCCACTTCCCCACATCCAGACCTCCATAGCAACCAGATACCACCTCTATGACCTTCGGCTTCTACCCGAAACGAACAATCAAATCCCAGGTTCCGACAAATGCGATCCGCACTTGACCCACTCACATGCGTCTCAAACAAAGCCAAACCATCTGTACTATAACGCTTCATCAAATACCGAATCGAACGTCGAAATGCGAGTTTATTGGCCCTCCGACAATTCCAAAAAATGGAATTAATCATTAACAAGTATGTAAAAAGAACAAGAATCACTGGGGATAACCGTTAAGCCTTCATCGAGTCAACGCCAACGTCCTGTGACTCTCTAGCTTGTTGATCATCACTTTGAGCTACACCCTCTCGTGCAGTATCGATGGGCAACACATCCATAACTTCTGAAGAAGTAAGCTGCTGCGGTGGAGAGTAGGGAGTAACACTACCCGCCAACTCCATATCTTGAGACGTATAAGATTCCTTTAAATGTTTTCGACAATCAGACTCATGACCAACCAAATGCGAACTCAAAGTACCATACTGTTGTGAAACTCGAGATTCCTTTTAGTTTTGCCAACCACATTATCATCCAACCTCAATCTTTTCCCTGCAGCCGATAGCTCCACCTCACTAGTTGTTGTGCCAAAAATCAGGCCTCTTGTAGGCCGAGAGTGGGCAAACTTATTTTTCAATTTACCACTATCATTCACCTTAGCTTTACCCCCACATTTCCGCATCTACAAACTAGGCTGACCCCCAAATAAAGGTACTACTTCGAGTTCTCAACAACATCCCTTGCGCTTCTAAAGATCATCCTGACACACCTAGTCACCACTTTCGTTGTCGGCATCGGAGCAAGAGGCATCAAATTCTCCTTATCGCCACTAAGAAAAACAGTATTAACAATAGTCTCCATCACCTGTGACTGAGCCAAACTAGCGTAATCATTATGCGTAGCAGATCGATTTTGTGCTTGCTTGCCAGAGATATCTTGAAGTACACGAGAAGATGCACCACGAGCTCCTCCAATCAAAGAGACCACACTTTTAGAGTTGTCACCATGACGTTTTCCTCCTCTCTTAACAAGAGTAAAACCATCGGACTCAACGGGCTGATCAGACTGGTGAGGCACCACTGCTGCGACAGTACTAGGTGCCTCCGGAAAAACTTCAACACGCGGACACAACTGAACTGAATGGCCATAATTCCCACAACCCGAGCAAATATTAGGAAGGCCTTCATACAAGACGTAATACCGCTTCTCATTAATAAGAATGGTACCCTTCAATGGCTTTCTAAGATTCACCTCAATGCAGACTCGAGCAAAACGTGCCCGCAAGGCATTAGAAGTAGTGTGATCGACGCGAAGTGGCTTCCCCAGTCCACCCGCAATTCCCATCAACACAGTCTCATCATACATACTAACCGGAAGATGAGCAATCCGAGCCCATATCGGTGTAGTAGAGATAACACTGTGTAACGGATCAAAATTGGCATCCCACGCTTTAACGAAAAGGTAACTCCCGAAAACTCTCCACGGACCACCAGTTAGAGCTGCAAGATACTCCTCATTCGAACTGAATTTAATTAGAAAGCATTGGCGAGGGAGATCTATGACCGAAATAGCTCCCGTAGGGTTCCACAGTTCATGAAGCTTCTTATATAAGGCAACGAGATTCACACTCCAACCGAGAACCTTCACTACCATACAATTCTGCCACCACATATTAACCTTGTCCAAGACCTCTTGATGAATTGTAACAGCCGACTCTCCTTCTTCACCATTAGGGTAAGCAACACGCAACCTAGCCGCCACAAAATCAGGGTTCAAACGAGCCCCCGAGTCAAAAGAACCTCCACCAAACGAATTCGCAGCCCTAGACGCCCACGTCATCACACTATCTGGTGGATCACCAGGCGGATTACCCCTACCTTCTACGACAATCATCATTGCCTCGCGATCACCATTCTCATCTCCCAAAACCCTAAGCGCCGACATTCCCTTCCGTTACATTTTACCTCTCTCTTAATTGAACTCATTAATTTTTTTTTTTTTTTCTTTTTAAAATTTCATTTTCTCTTTCAATTTTATTTACACTCTATCTCTTAATAAAAAAATCAAATCTCTAAAGAAGCAAATATTATTTGTACACATTCTAAGATTTGAATTTTTCTTTTAAACAAATAAAAATTATTTTAAAAAATTCATATGTTATCATAAGAATTTTTGTTGGTCTATATAATACATAGAGTTTTGTTCTATCATTTTATATTGTATGAACGTCTATTTTATATAAACATCACAAATTCATTATTTTTGAAAAAAATATCATCGATCTAAAGTTTTGGTTTCAAATCACATCTTCCAGATGGTGGTTCGCCACCGGAGTTAACGATTGACAAGGCCCGATCCATAACCTAAATACTCCAACTAAAGCATAGCAAGATTTGAACTTTCCACCTGGTGCTAAACTACATCATGGGCAAGCCAACTGTGCCATCTAATTCTTGGCACGATTGAGTAATATTCATAATTAAAGATTAGTATTCTTACAATTTTATATGGTATAGTATAATATTATTCATCCAACTTGCATTCATCTTTTTGTCTCTCATCCAAATCCCCAAAACCTCGTTTTCTCTCTCTCTCTATTGCGTTGAGAGCAATTTTGGGAGTTTTCCACCGAAATGATTTTATTTAATTTTTTTTTACTATGATTATTGATTTAATTAATTGTATTTACATAGTTATTTAACCAATTACCCTTATTTCAATTTCAATATTACCAAATAACAATAATATGGATGGATTCATTACAGTTTGGTGAATAGAGATCCCAACTGTTATCTTTGGTATCACGAGTTCGATTCCTGCAAATCGCATAATTTTCACATGATATTGTTTGAAGTTTTAGGAGAGGGTTTTGGCTACGCATCAGATATTGTCGATTCAATTGTTAACAAAAAAATATATACCAAAATTTATTAACTTTTTAAAATTAACGAGTGGATATCTGAAGAAAATATAACCATAAAATTCCATCAGAAATCCATAGATTATTTTGATAAAACTGACTGAATATTCTTTTGGAAAGCTATCAATCTAATAGCACCAAGGTTTGAACCTTTTACATATAGTAATAGGAGATGGATTAAAAGGCCACTAAACCAGTTGATAAAGAAAAAAATTTAAGTCGGTTAATTGTCAAACTCTGGTCGAAAATTGTTTTGAAGTTCTTACCACTATCCAACTGTCTTATTGGTTGGAGTTTTGTCCATCAATAACATGTCAAATATTTCCTACTGATTTTGCCGTTGGTTCTCTACCATTTTTTTACGGTGAACAAAATGTGAAAGGTGGTATTAAAAATTATAGATTTCTAATTCAAAACCAGTTGACATGATAAACATGGATGAGCATGCAAGACTTTTCCAAAATGTATATATCAAGTCAAGTCAATTCCATTTTCTAAAAAAGACAGGACCAAATGGTGGTAATGCAACTTACGGAGGATATAGAAATAAGAAAATGCAATACTTTTCAAAAATGTAGTAAGTCAAGTGAAATTAAGTGGTGTGGTCCACTTTCTCAAAAAGGCAAAACCAATTTACTCTAGTCTATACTGACATCAATGGGATATTTAAGAAATTGACCAATTGATTACAAGTTTTGTGTTTTATCAGTTCCAAAACACTTTATCGCCCATCATAGTGTAAAGTTTCAAAGAGTTATCGATGGTCCTAATTGTAAGCCAAATCAATAAAGCCCATCAAATAACATTTCAACAAGGCCTAAGTTCGAAACCTAACAAGTACAAGTCTTCTCCCTTACCTGCGATAAAACAGAGTTTCGATGCCATAATCGTACAGACTGCAAAGACATAGTTTGTACAACCTGCTATGTCTCCTGCAATAAGAACAAGAGAAGTTAATGCTAAAGAAATCACTTTGCACAACAAGATCTCTCTATTCTCTCATCGGATTAACCTTTTGTAACTCAAAACAATTAAGGGAAAATATTACAAAATTCAAATCGTTCTCTGAAATTCTCATGGTATTAGAGCCACTGTGAAACCTTAACAGGTACATCCATGGCGGAAAAAGGTGTTCAATCCGACCCACCAAATCCATATCCTTTCCCAAGCAACATACATGTTGTAAGCTCATTACGCTAAAGCTAAATGACACAAATTATCTATTGTGGAAGACCCAGTTTGAATCTCTCCTATCTAGTCAGAGGCTTCTTGGGTTTGTCAATGGAAGAATCACGCTTCCAGCTCTCAACCATCCTCACTACGAAGCATGGTTCTGCACAGACCAGCTAATACGCTCATGGTTGTTTGGTACACTGTCTGAAGAAGTGTTGGGACATGTTCATAACTACATCCAGAGAAATTTGGTTATCCTTGCAGAAAACTTCAACAAGAGCTCTGTCGCAAGAGAGTTCTCCTTACGCAGAAGTCTCCAACTTCTCAACAAAACGGGTAAAACGTTTACAACTTACTGCAGAGAATTTAAGACAATTTGTGACTCTCTCAGCACCATTGGAAAACCTGTAGAAGAGTCTATCAAGATCTTTGGGTTTCTCAATGGACTGGGAAGAGAGTATGATCCCATTACCACAGTGATAAAAAGCTCCTTGTCAAAACTTCCTCCACCTACTTTCAACGATGTCGTCTCCGACGTTCAAGGCTTTGACACTAAGCTTCAGTCCTATGAAGAATCTGTCTCCGTCAATCCTCATATGGCATTTCAAACACAAAGGTCTGACTACAACTCCAACTACGACACAAATCAGTTTGGTTATTCTCAGGGACAGAGAGGCTTGAGAGGGCCGCTTTTGCGAGAGGCTTCCGAGGGCCGCTTTTGCGAGAGGCAAGGGGGATAATATATATGTTAAAATTTTTTTTTTTAATATTAAAATAATTTATTATTAAATATTAAAATTAAAATTAAACTAAAATATTTTACAAAATGTCAAAGTTATTATTACAAAATAAAAACTAAGAGTCATCGGTATTTGCTACAGTCCTCGTCCACGACTTCGACCTCGTCTTCGTCATCATCGTCATCTTCCGTCTTGACATCTTGAATTATAGAAGCTAATCGCGGCTCCGTCTGAGCCCATAATGAAAATATCTTATCATATTTTGTGAGCTTCTTGGTCGTAGTCTTAAGCAACCGGCTCTGCTGCTCGTACCTCTCCCGAAGACCGATTGATTTTGGTGAAGATTAAGATCCAAATATTGTAGAGGAAGTACATTTATCAATCTTGGAGCCGAGTGAACCCGCTCCAAAAATTCTCCCCTTTTTACGGGGAGCGACCTAAGAAAAAAATATTAAATTTAAATGTAAGTATGATTTACATTAATAGAAAAGTTTATGAAAAAATTGAAACAAACATACCTCTGCAAAAATTTTGTTCTTCTGAGCAGTGGATAGTTGGGTCGATCCTCTGCTCTCACCATCATTCTGAGTCAACTGTGACATCCTTACAGTGACATCGTTATACAGCCGCTCTGATTTTTGGTCAACAAAAGATCCATCAGACTTTCGCCGCTTCGTCTGATGAAGAACCGCTACCAAATCAGGATGCGTATATCCGGTCTTTTCTTGCTGAAAATATTAAAAAACATATTGTATCAAACAAATTCATAAAACATATAAAACCATTTTAAATAAAAATACTTACAATCATCCGTGCTCGGGCGGTAAATGAAATATGTTCTGAGGTATGTTTGGAAGAACCTTTGCCTTCGGGAGCTGAGAATCAAGCCACTCAACTGTTTGCACTCTTAGTCTCTGTCTTCGGATCACACCAGTACTGAACGAGACCATCCCATACCGCCTTATCAAACCACTTAGGCATTGCATCGTCGCCTTTCGTCCTCCATTTCTTCTTCCAACAACCAACCTGGTCAGCCATACGATCCCTCAACTTATCCTCAAACGCAGCTCGGACAAGGGTGGTTTTATCAACGTCCCAGTGATATCGTTGCTACAAAATAAAAAAATAAAAAAATAAAAAAAATATTCACAAAATGGAAATTAAATTTGAAAATATAACTAAAACCAAAAAACTTACAGCAAATATGACTTGAACCATCTCTCGATGACATAATTTGGGGTTTGACTAATATTCGTGTGCGACTCCTTGAAATCTCTTTCAAAAATTTCTCTAATAGCAGTCCCAAGCTTCATGTCGTGATCAAACCTGAAAATTTTAAAAAATATAGATTAAATTAAAAAAATTTAAGTTAATAAATTTAAAACTTAATAAAGTAACAAATATACCAAAGAGTTCATGGCAGTCGGTATGGATCGAGTTTCGGGAGACTAGAATGCCCATCCACCATAAGGAACTGCTCAGTAGTCAAATTTGTGGCAACCTCAGCAGATACTGGCTGGAAAGCAGTGAGACTAGGCAATAGAGAATGCCTCTCCTGTACAAGTGTATAGTTCGGCTGATCGGAGAAACTAACACTGGGAGTACGAGGAGTAGATCCCCGAGACGGTGGCGTAGAAGACGGTGGGATTCGATTCTTGCGCATATTTTGGCTAAGTCCAACCTTGATTTGAAATTGTCTTTACTCTTTCCCTACACATTCAAAATTGTGTTCATGATGTTATCGAAAATGTTTTTTACAATGTGCATCAGATCAAGATTGTGTTGTAGTAAGTGACCTTTCCAATATGGAAGTTCCCAAAAGATACTCTATTTGTGTCAATTGTGAGAATCACCATATCCATCAGGCATGTTTGCTGCAGTGTGCCAATTGCCCCCACGTTTACATGTTTCTTGAGCACCATAATGATCAATCTGATTCAACAGATCATTCCTAGACATGTGTGCTGGGGGAGGAATACGCACAATCTTGTTTTTCTTGAACAATTTTTTGTTCCTTCGGTATGGATGATGCATTGGAAGAAACCGACGATGACAATCAAACCAATATGATTTCTTTCCGTGCTTTAGTTGAAAGGCATCTGTACATTCCATACAATAAGGACAAGATAACTTTCCATGTGTAGTCCATCCAGATAACATTTTGTACGCCGGGAAGTCACTAATCCTCCACAATAAAACCGCATGCATCTTGAAATTCTACTGCTGCGAGTAATCGAATGTGCAAACACCTGTATACCACAACTTTTTCAACTCGTGAATTAGTGGTTGCAGGAACACATCAAGGGATCGTTTCGTATGACTAGGACCTGACACTAGAATAGTCATAAACAAATATTCACTTTGCATGCACATATCCGGTGGAAGATTGTATGGTGTCAATATGACAGGCCAAAGAGAATATTGTCTCCCAGACAAACCAAATGGACTAAATCCATCAGTGCATAAACCAAGATACACATTCCTAGACTCTTTAGCAAATTCAAAATGTACCGTCCGAAAATATTTCCAAGCCTTGACATCTAACGAATGCGTAACCTCCCCATCATTTACTCTATGTTCTGCATTCCATCTCATTGTCGTTATGTCCTCTCCGATTGGTATAATCGTTTCAATCTATCAGTGATTGGTAAGTACCACATACGTTTGTATGGGACACGACTTCTTCCACCTGTCGCTCGATATCTTGGCTTCCCACAAAATTGACATTCCTACAGCTTATCATCATCATTCCAGAAAATCATGCAATTCTCAATGCATACATCAATCATTTCTAATGGTAATCCAAGACCCGCAATCAACTTCTGCATTTCATAATAACTCCCAGCATAATTATTATCTTCCGACAAACACTACTTAAACGCATCCACAAATTGATTCATACTTCTCTCAGTTATGTTTCCTTCACTTTTAATAGACATCAACCTAGGTGCTAATGACAGTTTAGATAAATCATCCCTCATAAATAGGTTGATTTGCAGCATCTAGCATATCATAAAATTGTTTTGCTTCAGCGTTAGGTTCTTCAATAATATTTCCACAAACTACAAGAATAGATTCATGATATGCATCTGTAACCATATCATGAGACCTATTGCCTTCCAGATGATCATAATTTTTGAACATATTTCCACCATAGTTATAATTAGCATTATGACTAGGTTGATTAACACCAGCACCCGTACTACTACTTCCTCCACCTAGACTATAACCTTCCTAATATGAAAACCAGACATAATAATTCAGAGTAAATCCTCTATTATAGACATGTCTTTTAACCATATCAGTTGAAAAATACTTGGTGTTACCACACTTTTGACATGGACAAAAGATGTTACCGTCATTCGGACCAAATGGGTTATTAGCTGCTTGATTTATGAATGCCCGCAATACATCTTGAAACTCTCTCGTCACTTCTCTGGTCTCTGGATCTTTTCGATTATACATCCATCGTCGTAAAGCGAACACTTCATGTTCCGACGCCATTTTTTTCCCCGAAATCTTTTTTTCTTTCTAGTGTGTGTTTATGAGTTGGTGTGAAAATACAATGTTCTGGTGGACTATTTATAGGACAAAGAAACAACTTTGCTAGGGATTTGCGAGGGCACATTTGCGAGGGATTTGCGAGGACGCGCCATTTTGCGAGGTTTTTGCGAGGGAAATTAGAAAAAATTAGGTACTTCTCATTTTAAACGCGTTCTACCTAATTTCACCGGTATTTGCGAGGGAATATAGGCATCGCAAATGCCTCGCAAATATGCTAGGGAATAAAATCTCTCGCAAAAACATCACAATTTTGCTAGGGATTCATTCGGTTGCAAATGCCTCGCAATATTACGAGGGATTTTGCGGCACCCGCTAATCCTTCACAAGATTGCGAGGCTTTTGCGATGGATCTAAGTTCCTCGCAATATTGTGAGGGCTTAGCGAGGGACATGATTTCCTCGCACGTGCCTCGCAACGGCATCGTAAATTTGCGATGGATTATTTCCCTCGCAAATGTCCCTCGCAAAATAGTTGTTTTCTTGTAGTATGAGATAGAAAAATCTCTCTTTTCAGTTTCCAAATTGTGTGATGATCTTCCTTGTGGGTATTTTTTTGATGCTAATAAGGTGTGTGTCATTGATCTGAAAAATCAGAATGTGTTGGTAACGGGTCCTCGTCGTAAGGGTCTTTATGTGCTGAGGGATCAAGAGCTTGTGGCCCTCTACTCTAATCGTCAATGTGCAGCAAGTGAGGACATTTTTCATTATCGTTTAGGGCACGCAAACTCCTATATTCTTCAACATCTCAAGAACAACAAAGAAATATCAATAAAAGAGCAGCAATTCCCCTGTGTGTGAGCTTTGCCAGATGGGGAAAAATTCAAAACTATAATTTCTGTCTTCTGATTCTCGTGATTTGCAACCCTTAGATTGAATTAATTGTGATCTTTGGGGACCATCACCAGTTGTATCTCTTTAGGAATTCAAATATTATGCAGTTTTTATTGATGATTGTTCAAGATACACTTGGTTCTATCCATTGAGATTCAAATTTAAATTCTTCTCTGTATTTGTTGCTTTCCAAAAACTTGTGGAAAATCAATTAAATACAAAGATCAAGGCGTTCCAAAGCGATGGAGGTGGAAAATTCACAAGTAATCAAATGAAACAACACTTATCACACAATGGCATCAAACATCTAATCTCATGTCAACATACTCCTCAACAAAACAGAGTATCGGAGAGGAAACATCGACATATAACAGAACTCGGTCTTGCTATGCTCTACCACAGTCATACACCGCTGCATCACTGGGTTGAGGCTTTCTACTCCGCCTCCTTCATCACCAACTTACTTTCATCATCAGTCCTGAACAATTTCAGTCCACAAGAAGTGTTGTTTCATCAGAAACCAAATTATACTTCACTGCAAGTATTTGGTTCAGTGTGTTACCCCCATTTACATCCTAATAGTGCTCACATAATCGAGCCACACTCCCTTCAATGTGTCTTTCTCGGCTACACACCTCAATACAAGGGTTATCGACTGGCAGAGTATATATCTCACGCCATGTTGTGTTTGATGAATCTGTGTTTCCCTTCAAATCACAGTATCAACAACTGATCCCAAGGTATGAAACTTCTCTTCTCAAAGCTTGGCAATCAACTTTACCAACGGTTCCTTTGTCACAGCCCATTACACCAATGCCTCTATCACAGGCTCCATGCATTTAGTCGAGAACAAGGCCTAATATTAAACCAAATTTCAATCCTGCTGAATTTTCTGCATTAGCAAATGAGTCTTTGACACCATGATTCTCTATTGCCACTGAATCTCAGGCACTTGAACAATTTGATTCTCCTTCTAATGATTCAGCAATACCAGTCCAAACGAGCGAACCTTCACTCAATTCTCATCCCATGACAAAAAGATCAAAGGCAAGGGTTCTTAAACCCAATCCAACGTATGTTGTTGCAGTTTCATACCGAATAACCTAAATTAATCACTTATGCCTTTAAATATCGTGGCTGGAATCAAGCTGTATCAGATGAGATGGGAACTATTCACATGCTTTACACTTAGAATTTAGTTTGACTTACATCTGATATGAATAACCTTGGATGCAAATGGGTGTTCCAAACGAAGCTCAAACCAGATGGGTCTCTAGAAGGCTTCTCTTCTTCTCTCCCACCTCATTGATTTGGTATCAAGCTCTATCAAGTTCAGTAATGGATCAGTAGCTTTTCTTTTTCTTTGACAAGTTAATGATTGATGATGGTTGACTCATCTCTTCCAGTGGGTTTTGCATCAGTTTAGAGTTCATGAGTTCCTTAAGATGTCTTCATCATGATTTTCTCATGCTTCCCTTTCCTATTGTCCTCTGAGCACGATGTCATGTTTAGGGTTGCTCGGTTGATGTTTCTCGGGGTCAAATCTCTTGGAGATCTTCAGCGCTAAGCTTCTGTCAAAGCAAGTCCCTGCTCGTGTATTGGGTATCAAAAGGTGCTTAGGGTTGGCTCTAGTTTGGATCCATGTATCGAGGAAACCATGATAAATTATGGGCTTCCAACTCAAAACCAATTGGCAATAAGTGGAATAGTCTATGTATTTATATATATTAGGTTAAAATAATCATAACTTCAGATGTAGGATATCAATCACTTTCTAACACGTCCCCTCGAGATGACAGGTGGTATAACCTAACATCTCAAATAACCAACAACATATGCATATCATCATGTATGCATGATGGGGCAGAATCGTGGGCTTTGATATCATGATAAATTATGGGATTCCAACTCAAAACCAATTGACAATGATTGGAATGGCTCATGCATTATATATATTAGGTTAGAATGATCCCAATTTCAAATATGGGATATCAGTCACATTCTAACATAGATTCTCGTTTGGTCCTCGTGTACCTTGTTTTTGGTGTGTTGCCTTTCTCGGCCGGTTGTACTTCATCCCGACACTAGTTCCACTTGACCTTATGCATTTTTGGTCACCCTCCTCTTCTCCTTGTGATCAGGTTTATGGTTCTTTGTTTAGGTCTTTCTTCCCGTCAATACCATTTATGCATCTTCATATCCCTTTTGTATATTTTCTCTATAGTTTTTTATGTGTTTTTCCATTCTTTGACTTGATAGTGTGCTTCTTATTGTGTAATTTCATCATCTTGTAATTCATCCATTGCTTTTAATAGAATACCTTCTTCAAAAAAACAGAAATTAGAACCTCAACTATTAATGTTCACCGTTATTATTGTATAATTATTTTAGTTTATTTTTATTTTGGTAAAAAACATTCTATTTGCTACTGTATTTCAGCAAAATCACCCAATATTATATGACTATGATGAAAGATAAACTACAAAATAACTTTAGATCGACTGTAAAAGATAACTGTTAAAACTTGGTGATGAGTTTTCTTCTTTGTTCGATTTCGATCTTGAATTCGAAAGAAGACTTTGTTGTTTTAGAACTATAAAGAAGACGCGAGAGATTTACGAGTTCGATTTCACAATGTGTTAAACCTACATCTCGCTGGAGCTAATGCTCTGGTAGCAAATCACCATTGATAACTAGCTCAAACTTTAGCAATGTGAAAAATACAAACTCGATCTCTCACCCCAAACCTATCTCTCTCTCTTGAAACTTTTCTTCTTCACAATGAATCTCACTCTAAACCCCTTGACTCGATTAAAGAATGAAAAACAAAGATTAAAGAAGAAGATCAACTTGAGCTCAATCACTTAACAACCTTTAAGTAATCGAGACTACCTAATTCTAACTGAATCAACAAGAAACAAATCACTCAGCTCGTCCTCGCTCTTAGCTGAGTGAATCTTAACAAATGGTTCTGATTGGCTAATAGCTTATGACCCGGATCGCCAAAGTTTGGACCCGGAAGAGCTCCACATAACATGTGGATACTTGAGACACTCTGAATGACTTAGAGTCTCCTTCTTATTTATTTTAACTTGAAAGACTCCTTATGACCTAGAAGTTTTCCCACACTTAGTGTAGATTTGCTGATTTGATAACTATCACTTCAAATCTCCACCTTAGTCTCGATCAGTCTTCCTCTTGGTGGAGTCTCTTGTACTAGCTAAACTAGCTTGAAGCATCTTCAATGCTTCTTGTAACTTATAGACTGGAAGAACCTTGGTTAACATATCTGCTGGATTGTATAAAGTTGAAATTTTTATCACCTCCACTTCTCCTTTGCTAATCTGATATCGGATGTAGTTGAACTTCACAGCTACATGCTTTGTCCTTTCGTGATACACTGCATTCTTCGAGAGTGCAATTGCACTTTTAGAATCACAGTGTATCTTTACTGTCTCTTGTTTGTAACCGAGTTCTTCTGCCAGTCCTTTAAGCCACACTGCTTCTCTAGCTGCTTCTGTGAGTGAGATATACTCAGCTTATGTGGTTGAAAGAGCCACCACACTTTGCAAGTTTGATTTCCAACTTATAGTGTTGCCTCCTGCAGTGAAAACAATACTTGAAGTTGATTTTTTGTTATCTAAATCACCTACAAAATCAAAGTCACAATAACCAACTATATTGAATTCCCTGTTTTTCTTGTAGCTGAGACCGATGTTAAAGACTCTTTTATGTATCTTAAGACCCATTTGACTGCTTTCCAATGCTCCATGATAAGCTTGCTCATGATACAGCTGACTAGACCTACTGCAAAGGCTAAATCTGGTCTTGGTCCTATCATGGCATACATGATGCTTCCGACTGCACTCTAGTAAGGAACTCCTCTCATGCTTGATTATTGGTCTTTTATCATCTGTTCAGTTCCTGACTTGAGTTTGAAATGAGCTCCTATTGGCATCGCCATTTCCTTGCATTGATCCATAGTGAAATTTGCTAGAACTCGAGACATATATCCTTCTTGAGATATCTTCAATGTACATGCATTCCTCTCTGGAAATATTTTCATACCAAGTATCTTTCTAGCATCACCTAGATCTTTCATTTCAAATTCAGAACCTAACAAACCTTTTAGATTCTCCACCTCAGACTTATCACTTTATTCAATAAGGATATCATCAACATGTAAAAGCAAATATATGTATAATTCTAATTTTAATTTCTTAAAGTAAATACAGTAATCATACTTACTTCTAACATATCCATATTGCGTCATAAACTCATCAAAATGCTAGTTTCACTGCCTAGGAGACTGCTTTAATCCATAAAGAGATTTCTTGAGAAAACATACTTTATTTGGATTACTTATGATCTATGAACCCTTCTGGTTGCTCCATCACAATATACTCATCCAAATAACCATGTAAGAAAGTTATCTTCACATCTAATTGCTGCAACTCAAGGTTAAAGTTAGTGACAAGAGAAAGGATATATCTGATAGTTTTATGTATTACCACATGTGCAAATATTTCTGGTATTCCTGCCTTTATTTTGAATACCCATTTTCATCTTAGGACCTTCTTTCTTTCTGGTTTGTCTTCCATAGAGATTGCATTTCTTCCTCTTCAGCCTCTTGCCATTTATCTCGGTCATTATCTTCCATTGCTTATGTATGTGTTCTTGGTTCATATTGACCTGCATCTTCAGTGAGAGAGCATATAAAGGTTGTTATTGCTTCTTCTTCCTCCTCGTTTTCTTGTTCATAGTCTTGATACCGAGCAGGAGCTTGTATAGTTCTTCTTGTCATGTCTCTTGCTAGTTGATAGTTTCTTAAAGAGCTTAATTCAGGAACTTGCCCAGGTTGAATTTGATCTTCTGATTGATCAGACTGAGATGGTTCTGATTGATTTTTCCTTTCAACAGCTCCACCTCCAGAAAAAATGTCTATTTTATATGCATTTACTTCCACAAACACAAGTCGTGTTAGTCCTTTAGAATCTATTTGAAATTTACATGTAGACATTTATGTCTTTATCTACTTATAAACATTCTTTGAACATGATGTTTCTACTAGTAATGCATTTTTGATCTTCAAGAAGCCACACTTTATATCCTTTGACACCTTCTGGATACCCTGTGAAAACTCCTTTCTTTGCACGAGGTTCCAGTTTTCAATATGTTGAATGGACATAAGCTAGACAGCCAAATCTTCTTAGGTTTCCTAAGTCTGGTATTGCTGAAGTCCAAATATCTTCTGGTATTTTGAACTCCAAGGCTGATGATGGTGATCTATTGATTAGATACATTGCTGTTGACACAGCTTATGTCCAGAAATTTTGTTCCAAACTGCTCGCACTTAGCATGCTTCGAACCTTGTTCATGATGGTCATGGTTGAGTCTCTCAACTATGTCGTTCTTTTGTGGATTGTAAGTACATGTCTTGTGTCTTACAACTCCTTCTTGCTTGCAGGACCTGTCAAATTCATTGTTACAAAACTCAAGACCATTTTCAGTTCGAAGTTTCTTTACCTTTCTCTCTGTTTGTGTTTCAACCATTTTCTTCCGGTCAACAAAGCTTTTAAAAGCTTCCTCTTTGTACCTAAGAAAACTAACCCAAACTTTTCTAGAAAAATCGTCAGTAAATGATATAAAATACTAACATTTACTTAAGCTAAATGGAACATTAGGAGAACCCTAAAGATCTGAATGAATATAATCTAACTTTCCTTTAGTTACATGCATGGCAGAATCAAAACTTACTTTGTGTGTCTTACCAAACACACAATCTTCCTAGAAGTCTATGTCCGAGACTTTATCTCCTTTGAAGAAACCTTTTTCTTGAAGTACCTTGAGTCCTCTGCTTCCTATATGCCCCATTCTATGTTAGAACTTCAAATTGACCAAATCTTGGAGTCTTTAGATTCCTTTTAATGAGCACTATGTGATAGTGTAATTACATGTCAATATTGAAGCAAGTGTGAATGAGAAATGGAGGTGCATTTGGAAAATATTATTTAGGCTAATAAACCTAATAATTATTTTTATTTTCCAAAATGTAGTTAAGTCACAATGTTGAAATAATCAACAATTATTTCTCCTTAATTGTGAATTGTGTAACCACAAATGAATTCATGACAATGATGAAATAAATGACTTTAATATTGAGAATTAATTCTCATAACTTCTCGTTATTTCTTATGTTGAATATTTGGTTATATAACCATGTGATTCATCTTCTCATGGAGAGATCAATGGAAAACAACAATTGTGAACAACAATGGTGAAACACACAAAATTTCACAATCATCTTCATCTTCTTCTCTTCTATTGAGTCTGAAAGTACAACATGGTTTTAGAGTTCGTTAACTCTTAATTTCGAGTGTTGCGGGATGAGAGAAACCGAAGTAGTTTTATCCTAGGATTCTTGAACGCATCAAGCCGGCACACTACGGGCGTTAAAAGAATTAAGGAAAGAGATTTTATTTTGACTCTACTTGATCTCCGATTACGATTAAGTAACGGTATCAAAGTTGTATTCTTTATTTGGGTTCTTATATATTTATCTTTTACAATTCAAGAGTGTGTCCATCATATAAATTGGTCCTACAATCTTAATTCTTTTAAATTTTTGTTATTGTTTGGTTACTCTAACAAAAACTTTGATTTGTGAAGGATTCTAATAAGAACAAGTGGTAATGGAGATGTTGTTGAGGCATTAATCTAATGAATTTGTTTGAATCAGATTTAATTCTTGGGAAGCTAATCAGTTTTTCGCTTCTTATTTTGAATAAGAAACGAGACTAATCAAAACATGGTTCTATTTTCTTTGATTTCCAAAAGGAAAAAAAAAAGAACCAAAGAAGAAGAACTTCCGAAAGGAAAAAATAAATCAAAAGAAAAAGAACACCTTCATGGTGAATTATTTTGTTCTTGATCAAATTTTATTTTAATTTATAAAAGTAAGTCACATATTAATCAGAATATGTGTTGACCAAAAGGCAAGAATTTCCAGTATTGGAAAAAGAAAGGGAAAAAAAGCACAAAGATGTTGGTGTGTTCTTGCGTTCAAAACGTATTTTGATTAGCAAAATCCAAAAACAAAACCACATTTTTTGTGCAATGTTGAACGTAATCGGTTTAGCAGTCTTCACTTCTTATTTTCAAGCTTTTTCTGATTTGAAGAGCAATAAGAAAAGCATTAAGACAAAATCTGGTTCGACATTTTCTTTTCATGTTATTATGAATTGATACGAACATGTTGAGTACTTATCAAAAATGTATGAGTTTGGAGAAAGGAAAAAAAAAAAAGAGAACATGTGGGCTTGTGTTCTTGAGTTCACAAACTCGTTTTGATTTTCACATCAAATACACATGTTAGTAAACCATGTTTTTGATTCAAAATAATCAATTTCTGGTTCAAATTAATTGAATCCGGTTCAAATCGATTTTTTTAATACCCAAAGTCAAATCCTGGTCAAACCGATTCAATTTAATTTTCTAAAAAAGATCAAGATTAATTCTGGTTCTAATTGATTGTGTTTTAATTTTACAAACCAATTACATCTAATTTTCTCAACGTATTAAGAATTATCTAATAACTTTGCACAAATATTTGTAAGTGTGGGGGTACCTAGTAATTTCCAAAAAATACTTGAAAGTGTGGGGGTGCCTAATAAAAGTGGCTATATTACCTCTTAAATATGTCAAAATTAGACCTAAAAAACCGGTGGTTATATTTTCATCAGATATGCACTTAATAATAGTGTAAATAGATATTTGGTATTTTATAAAAAAAAAAAAAAATATCATATACTTTTATATGGAAAAGTAAGTAAAACACATCTTAGACTAAAATTCAGTCTTAGATCAAAAGGTGACGTAATTGGTCCCCGGTAACAGCGCCAAAACTTGATACACAAAATAGTTTTAATCCTATCAATTTCTACTGCAAGTGCACAATAATCAAAGTAGTAATCTAGGGGTCGAATCCACAGAGACTAAGAGTCTCACTATCAATCTTTTAGACTAAAATTCAAGCTAAGATAATTTGGTTTGTTGGGTTATCAAGTAACAAAAAGCAAAATAAATGAGATTTAAATTCAATTAATAAAAACATCAAGTTCAGAAAAATTCTTCAAGAAATCAGAATGATGAATTCAAGCATTATTCAGAGAATAATAAAAACCGTCTTAAACTCAACACAATTTTATAGATAATCCACTTCTGTGGCATCAACTACTTTGTCTAGCAACTTAGAATCCTAAACTTCCGTTTGGTCCTAAAAATTCTAGACAAACATTAGGTTCATGTTTGATTTGTTCACAAACTTGCCTTAGATCAACTTCCGTTGTCTAAGGTTCACCAATTGCTTTTTCGGGTTTTTAAACTTTCATTTTTGATGCATTAAACAACCTAGAAATCATAAGCTAAATAGCCAATTTAACTTAAGCATTAAGATTACAAGAGGTGAAGAACCCTAGAATAAACCCTATCTAGTTTTCATTCATTCATTCATCAAACCCTAAAACTCCATAAACTTGATTGAGAAACTACTCTAACATGAAGAAATCAAAACAAACAATAGAAATAAAGATAATCATCATGAGCTGAAACTGAAATAGATTAAAGAGAGTTTAGAAAAACTTTCTCCAAAGTCGTATACAAGATGTTCCAAGGAGAAGAAAAATCGCCCAATACCAATGAAAAGAAAAGTGTATGTAACGTGAAAGAGAAAAGAGATCTAGAAGATGGGAGAGAAGTGTGGTTGCTCTCCCTTTTAAAAACTAGGTTTTATGCTCTCTAAAAACGAGTTGGGCCTTAAACAAATAGGCTCAAACGAAATAAAATGTGTTTTAAACAAGGGACTGGTGCAGTGCTTTGGGACCGATGGATCCAGTCTTTAGGACCGATCGGTCTCCTCCTTTTTGGTCCATTCTTCGCACCACTTTCTCTCAGATCCGCCTCCAATACTCCAAGTCTCCAATTCAGCTCCAAATCACCTGAAAATAACTCAAGACATGTAAGAATGCGACGCAACACTCGTAGGACTCTAGAATGAAGAATATGCAAGTTATTAGTCGAAATATAAGAATAAATAGGTCCTAAATGACTAAACCAATGCAAAAACATATATGAATTCTACCTAAAATGCATGTATATCATTTCACAATGTGTTAAACCTACATCTCGCTGGAGCTAATGCTCTGGTAGCCAATCACCATTGATAACTAGCTCAAACTTGAGCAATGTGAAAAATAAAAATACACAATGAATCTCAATCTAAACCCTTTGACTCGATTAAAGAATGAAAAACAAAGATTAAAGAAGAAGATCAACTTGAGCTCGATCACTTAACAACCTTTAAATAATCGAGACTACCTAATTCTAACTAAATCAACAAGAAACGGAATCACTCAGCTCGTCCACGCTCTTAGCTGAGTGAATCTTAACAAATGGTTCTGATTGACTAATAATAGCTTATGACCCGGAAGAGCTCCACATAACCCGTGGATCCTGGAGACACTCTGAATGACTTAGAGTCTCCTTCTTATTTCTTTTAACTTGAAAGACTCCTTATGAACTAGAAACTTTCCCACACTTGAATGTATATTTGCTAATTTGATGACTATCACCTCAATAACTGTAGATGAAATATTAAAATAACAAAAACCAATGGATACGAAAATGAGAAGAAAAAACAGGGAAACAAAAAAGAGAGAGAGAATGGGAAGATGGGAAACAGCTGTGAAACAATGTCGGAAGAGTTGACTTAAGATTGAAAACTCTGACAAAACAGACAAAAGACTTTAGCATTAGTTTGTTTGTAAAGACACCAAAGACTTGAGTTGGACCACACATTTTCAATTATTTTCTGATACTTGCCACTCCCCCAATTACTAAAGATTTCCTTGTCCCCCTTGATTTTTATCACATAATAATTAATTTTAATTGTATATAACTAACATTTTAAAATCCAGCACAACTCTATTGTATTACATTCAATATTTATTTGGTTAATGATTCATGTCCTAATTTGGCATTTGTTATGTGGAATTATTGTTTAAGAAATTGACATAATGTAGTAATCTGTGTGCATGTATTGCTAATCAATCTACATAAAAATAAACTAAATAAAAGATTTTTTGCAAAAACAAAAATTTCAAATCCTTTAATATTTTGTAGTTTTACTTTCTATCTCCAAATATATAAATCAATTTTACAAAATCATAAATAATAAGCAATGCAATATATCACCATCTCATTAAAAAAAAAATTAAATTATGATAAATAATATATTAAATTAAAACTTTTACGACGAAAAAATATAAATTTACTCTAAATTTTAAAAATATAATATATATATATATATATGACCACAAAATATCTTAAAAAATTAAATATACATTTTTTATCATATATTATAAGTGGTTTCTTAATATATTGTCTTGTATTTTGGAGATCAAAAATCAAATAAATAGATAAATAAATAAAGCGACAATTTTAAAGTGATTTTTGGATAAAGATCTTCGGAAAATTCTACAAGCAGCGGATTACGAAGCTAATGTTTGGTTTCAGACGCAAGTCCTAAGTAAAAGTGTGAGTATGGGATCTCAAAGGATCACCAACCATCAAAACATAAATTATGGTCTAAGGTGGCTTTTTCGAGATTGAGTGATCCATCATTTTCAGGTTATCGGTGTTTTGATATACATGCATTTTGGCTTGATTTCATATCTATTTTTGTATTGGTTTAAGTACTTAGAATTCGTTTACTCTCACATTTTGATTAATATTTTGCACTTTAGAGTCTTAGAAGTGTTGTGTCGCATTCTTGCAAGTTTGAGTCATTTTTAGGTGATTTCTAGATCCTTTGGAAGCTTGGAGTGTCGGAGGCGGGAATAAGAGGAAGAGCGGCGAAGAACGAGTAAAAAAACGGAGACCGATCGGTCCCATATTTAGGACCGATCGATCCTGATGCGCTGAGGCTTATTCCAGAAATGATTTTATTCAGTTGGGCCGATTTGTTTGAGGCCCAACTCGTTTTGGGGATCAGAAAACCCTAAGAATAAAACCATAGAACAGCCACACTGCTCAGTATCACTTCTTTTATCATTTTCGTTTTACATTTCACATACACTTGTTCTTCATCTTTTTCTTAATTTTGTTGGGCAATTTTTCTCCTCCCTGGATCATCATTGTATTTCTATATTTGAAGAAGTTTTTCTAAACCCTATTATATCTATTCAGTTTCAGTTATTCATGTTTTGCTCAATTGCTATTGTTTGTGTTTGTGTTGATTCCATTATGTGTGAGTAGTTCTCAATCAAGTTTAGGGATTTCTAGGGATTGATGAATGAATAAATGTAAGCTAGATAGGGACTATCTTAAGGCTCTTCACCTTCTGTAATTTTAATGTCTGAGCTGAGATTGGCCAATTAGCTCTTGATCTCTAGGTTGTTAATGCACCGAAAGTGATAGTTTAATAACCTGAAAAACCATTTGGTGAGCAATTGTCCTTGAACTGTGGAAGTAGATCCAAGGCAAGTTTGTGAACATATCAAACCTGATCATAATGCTTGTCTTGGGACTTTTAGAACCAACGGAAGTTAGGATTCTAGGTTGTTAGATAAAGTAGTTGATACCACGGAAGTAGATTAGCTATAGTTTGTGTGATTTGAGTTTAAGACGGTTTTAATTATTCCCTAAATAATGCTTGAATTCATCTTTCTAATTTCCTAAAATATTTTCTTGAACTTGGTGTTTTTAATTGATTGAATTTAATCTTATCTTCTTGTTTTTGTCACTTGATAACCACAACATTTCGATTGTCTTAGCTTGATTGTTAGTCGAATAGGTTGATAGTGTGACTCTTGGTCTTTGTGGATTTGATCCCTAGATATACTACTTTGATTGTTGTGCACTTGCAGTAGGAAATTGATAGGGTTAAAACCTTTGTGTATCATGTTTTATTGATGGTTCCTGAAAGAATTCATAGTTCTTTTCAGAACTAGGTTGGTATTGTTTTTCAGACTTATTAACAGGTTCGTTCAATTAGGGAATATTATCCCACATCGAAAGTTAAAAGGGATCCTAACTAGTATATATAAGACATGGACCTCTCCACTCATTGCCAATTGGTTTTGAGTTGGAAGTCCATAATCTAATATGGTATCAAAGCTCATGATCCACGTTATCCAACCCGATCCGACCCAAAGTTAGTCCAATTATCAACAACCTATGCCCAAAATTGGTGTTGTCGATCCATCTCCGAGCATATCGAGATCAATGACCAAAGAGTCATCATCTCGAGGGACGTATTAGAGACTATTATCCCACATCGGAATGTGAAAGTAATCCTAACTAGTATATATAAGATCTGAGCCTCTCCATTCATGGGTGCAAAAGAAGTGTTTAGTTGCTTGTCTCATTTACACTCGAAGTTTGAAGCAATTCTTTGGGCTATGAAATTCCTCCTAGCGTTGGGGATTTCAGAGGTTCCATAAGCCACAGACTGTGCAGAGATCCATAAGCATTCTCGCATTACTTGGAGGAGTTCGACAGACTAAGCATACTTTTTTCCAGTTTTTCGCTATACCATATTTCTAGAGTATTCAATAGGAAAGTGGATTGTTTAGCTCGTAGTGTTTGTGATCTTTCGAAAAATTCAAATTATGGGACTGATTGGTAATGGCTGTAGCTTTGACGTTTTGGCTGTAGGATTTAAGCTGTAGGTATTTTGGTTGTAGATTTTTTTTTGCTATAAACTTTTTTGTTGTGAAATTTTATTTTTATAAAGTCCATAAATTTTGGCTCTGGGTTTTTGGCTTTCCACAGTCAAAATATTTTCATAAATACAAAATTGGCTTTCTAGAGTAACGAGAGCAAAAAATAAACCTAGAATATGATTGGATTAATTTTAGTGCTCTGAAAATATTTTTGCTCTCCAGAACAACGAAAGCCGTTACCAATTACACTCTATGTATTATGCCTTCTTAGTTACCAAGATTAATACAAAGATAAATGATGTTTTTTTTTGGTTTTAAAGATAAAAGTTGTTGAAAAGAAAAAGAAAAATGATTTTTAGAGAAAACACTTTTTAATAAAATAATATAAAAATGGAATCTCCGATCTCTGTGTATTTATATTCTGTATATGCTTATTACAAAATTCGTTCTCTCTCTCTCTCAAGCCAAGAACATGAAGCAAACCTTGTGCCTCGCAGTGTGTGTTTTCTTCCTCATTTTCTTCAGAAGCTCGTCTGCAATTCGAAGAGGTATGTTTGAATCTTAATTTCTTTGTTTCAATCATGTATATCATCAATACTAAATCATCTTCCTTCAACTCTAAATCTTAATATTTAATTAGAAAAACAAGATCCAGAGCTAAATCCATTAGTTTCAGCTACATTAGTGGAAGAGGACTCTATTAATGTAAGTCAATCTTATTTCTTCTCCTAATTGTAAATAAATAACTCAGAGATTAATATTTAAAACCTTATATTGTTTTGGTGTTTCTAAAAATAGAAATTGATGGGGATGGATTCTTGTGGAGAAGAAGATGAAGAATGTGTGAAGAAAAGAATGATGACTGAAGCTCACTTAGACTACATTTACACACAACATCATAAGCATTAACATTATTAACATTATAATTAATTTGCATACAAATTTTGTATGTATATGTGTATGTGTGTGTATGTGTGCTAATGTTTACTTAGATATATGTATTGTATATGAGTCCTATGAGACAAACAACTCCAAGAAACCAATTTTGTCTTTTGATTTCCTAGCAAAACTGTTTTTCTTCAATGCTATTGATGACTTAAATATATATAGTGATTCAGTTTATGATTCAGTTTTTGTTCCAAATCTTGTTTAGAGTCTTAAATTGCAGGCTTGAAGATCCTAGATCCTATCAGTGTTTGTGAAATGCTATATTTTCACCAGATGTTCGTTCAATTTGCTTCGATTTTTACCGGATATCTTGTAAGTTTCCCTTGATTATCGGATTTTGATTGTCGGATATTGGTTAGATCTGCTTTGATTATGATTATGGTAACTTCAGTGAACAATTTAGATGGTAAAGAACCTCAAGAAGAATAAATATATCTTTTGCGGTATGGGACACTCGTTCATAGGAAAAACGGTTCAATCTCTCAGTCACAACTATGGAGTAAGGTCATGACATAAACAAGAAAACCCAACTTCAAATGTACAAAGGATATGATGTGTGATGGATTTTATGAGATAGATCTTTTGCTGTCTTGGATATGTTGCTATGGTACCATGAACCTTGCATGATGTGTTGAACGACTTCTTCTAAATTCAGGAATAGATACATTACCGTTACCTTCTTTGATATGAGCTGTACTATTTGAAGGCTTGTTGTCCATGACTGAAGTGTCCTCATGAGCATAAATGGCCCTGTACAGTATATGAAATGAAGTTAAGTGTTTGATTGTACGTAGTGAAAGATCTTTTGTGGAGTTTATAGTAACCTTAGTTGGTGGTTCAAGGAGTTTTTGGGCAAGTTTCTTTGGGCATGCTTCGATTTAAAGGGTGGTTCGTTGTCTGTCTCTGAGGAATCACTCTTAAGTGTTGAGTCTGATTTGTCACCGGCACAGAGATCAGAGAACAAGCTAATACCCACGTCGAAGTTTTGGAATCTTGAGTGTATCACATTTTGGTTGTTGTTCCCCTTTTGTGTTTGATAACTTCCAACCTTTGCTTCAGAATCTGCCTCAGAACGCAAGCAGATCCCAACATCAAGTTTCTGAAACCTAGCTGGCGATGGTTGCTTTGCCTTGGCTTTACTGCTCTCGGCTTTGGTCTTCTTAATACCACCTTGACGTATGTTAAGCGCATGCCTAGTATGTTCCTCCTCAATCTCAGGGAAGAGCTTCCGAGCGCTTAACTTCTGATGATTGTGAAATATCTCTGAAGTGGTATCACGAAGATCAATGCGAAGCCTTGGGTTGTTTTCTGCTGATGGGTTCAATGGAACAGTAGAAAAGGATTTGGCTACTGGTACTCTAGCTGGAAAAGGTGTTCTTGAAACTGGAAGGTTTTGAGTAACGTCCGGCTTATTCCTACTTTTAATCACAGATGCTCTATCTGTCGATAATGACCTCCTATTTGGACTCGGATTTAACCTCTCTTCTGCAAGATTTGGCATCTTTGGGCTTGCATCTCTACTTCTCAGTGCAGACGGAAACCCTGATTTTCTCTGCTTACCAGTTGAGCAACTTCTGGTCTGTTAGATCGCATTCACGAAAAGATGATTAAATAATAGTCTATTTTTCCAAATGATCTGTAGAAAAATATAGTCTTGATTGATCTTACCTCGTAGCTTCGAATACTTTCATTTGGCTGTGGACTTGCCTCAGCCTTTGTTCCAGAAACGTTACCATTTCTTGGGATATGGAATGGAGAAACTGCTCTTGCTTTCTGACATTCAGTTGTGTTACGGTTGCTACCTAATCGAAATTGTTCCAGCTCTGCTTCCTTCTTCTCCAATGTCGATTTAAGGCTGGATATCTACAAATGTGGAAGAAAGATTGTTTACAATATATACTTTTCCCCTTTGCACAACGAAAATGAAACGGTTGCTGTACAGACCTCATCCTTAAGATCACGAATTTCACCAGTTTCCTTGTTCGATCGAGCTGCTCCAAGTTCAATGGACGCAACCCTTTGGGCAAACTTTAGAGTGCTTATAGTCTCTCCTATCGCATTAACTTCAGGGTTAATATGCACAAACATTAAGGTTTTGGCTTGCCCACCTACAAAGAAATTCATAGTGATAAGAGATGATGAAGCTACAAAAAATAACAACGCACTGTGAAAATAACTTGCAGAGGACCTATTCGTAGTGTTTACCTAAGGAATCCTGCAAAACTTGTGTAAGCTTGCTATTCCTGTAGGGAACGTGGGAACTCTTTTGTGCAAGTGCTGAGATGACATCTCCTAGTGCAGACAACGATTTGTTTATATGTTGAGCTTCTTTGAGTCTTTCGCCTACAGCTTCAGATTTTTCTACTCTTTCACTTCCAGCCAAATCCACTAGATGTAGGCAGCCTCTTAAAATGGATCCTGAGGCCAACTCTTTACCTTGGACGTGAACGGTTAAAACACTGTAGTAGAAAGTACAGCAGTTCAATGACTATTACATGATCAAAGGAAAAATTTAGAGCTTAAACTAAGCAATGGCACTAAAATTAGTTACCTATGAGAACGGCTACTCCTCTCATTCAAAGCAGTGGCTCCCACTGCACGATTCTTTTGGCCAATCCTCATCAAATCAAGAACATCTCGAGTATTAGAAACTGGAACCAGGCTTGCGTCGGGTACATTAAGACCATTGAGCTGAGAATTATTGCGTATGTCTAATGTGAGACGCTTGTCAAGGTTAACTGGACTCTCAGAAGAAAATTCGAGGAGAATATGTAGATAAGCCAATATAACTCAAGACTTCATCATATAAAACTGTATGAAAGGATATCTTCTGTTGGAACCATCACTGACTAGTAGATCTCTAACTTGTTCATTGTATATTTCAATCATTTGGACTCCAATTTCATAAGTCACCACATGTGTTCTTGCATTTGAAAGCTGGAAGAGATCACGTAGAGCTCGGTAGTTGACGCCCCATGTTGTCTCAGTCATCAGATCTGGCCCACTCTACAAGGGAAAATAGATACAAACTAATCCATGTCCAAGGGATAATAAGATATAACAATGTCTGACAGTTTATGGGAGTCACAGTGCAAGCAGATGGAAATGGGCATACCATTGTATATGTTTTCCCTGAACCAGTTTGCCCATATGCAAAGATGCAAACATTGAATCCATCGAGGACAGACCTTATTACCGGTTGAGTGTCAATGTAAATTTGCTCTGGTAAGATTCAACTATTAATCAGTATGATAGACAAGAAAGTATCATGAAAGTAGATATGTGGTGCAAAACCAACCAATTCTAAGCTAAGCCGAATACAACATAATTTTAAAAAATATAATACACTTGTAGATGGTTGTCACTGGAATAACGCAAATTTAAAACATACCTTGTGAGACGTTCTGTCCAAATACTTTGTTGAAGGCAAATATTTTCCGTGCATCTTTTTCCTGCTTAGAAGGATTGACAATCATTATATTACCATTTTCTCCAATATAGTCAACGGTTGATTGCATATCTTTTTGTTCCGGTAAGAAAGGTTTGACTCTGCAGTAGACTCTAATGGTCCCTACAATGCCGATAACATAAGTCAATACACCAGAATTTACAAAAAGATGCAAGGATTTAATAGGTGGTGGTACCTTTAAGATCTTGGACCTCATTGTAAAGTAAGCGATTTTCCTCCAGAACCTTGTGGTAAGAAGAAGATGTTACTTCCATGGCCTTAACGTGATGGACTGCCATAGAGGGGGATTGAGATTTACCATGTCAGCTTTAGTTACCGAGACGAGAAAATTTGGGTAAGATAGAATTCATTACTTATCCTTTGAAGTTCTTCCTGCAATTCTGACTGCATTTGTTTAACTTGACATCTTGTTTCCCCAAAATGTGATTTGACTTCCTACATGAGTGAAACTAGGATATGAAACATCCCACAAACATGAATGTAAAATTCTCTGGCAGCTTCCACTATTCAAGAACTAACCAAATGAGATAGTTCAAAAGCAATAAAACTCAAATTCTTAGTATTGGAATAGAAATGGAAGAGAAAGGTAATTTCTAACCTCCAACTCTTTCTGTTGAAGATCAATAGCTTCCACATGACTAGATGAAAACTTGCGGATGCTTGGTCTAATAAACTCAATTTTTCCGCCACATTTACAAAACTTTGAAAAGTCCTTTGACACCAAATCCTTTCTGTGCCGAAGATATTTGAAAACTGCTTCTAGAAACTCGGACCTTGATTGATCCCCGTTATCACATTTCAGTATTTTCCTTAGAAAGGAACCCAGCTGCAAGTCGATGCCAGAAACTTAGTATGAACCTCGGAGAATGTATCAACACTCGAAAATGACTTAATGAAAAGTATGTAGTACCTGGTTCCCCTGAGAAACTATTACTGCAGAGAAATCCTTTACTACCCTGTTGAGCAATGTATCAATCACCTACATTTGTAACATAAATCTGAGAACGTGAAACACAGATATATTATTCTAGCTTTGGAAATAATTAATATAACCAAATATAGAGCAATCAAACTTAATTCAAACATGTCTTACCTACCATTTCATTTAAAGGCATATCATTGATTCCATCACTCTCCTTGAGGTAGGCATGTAGTAGCTGAAGCGCAAAATGGTCAAAAAGAAAGGCCATGGAGATTGCAGTTTCAGATTCCTCAGTTGAGATGTCATTAGAAAGGTGAAGAAAATCCATAAGCTGGTCATACTGAGAAGAGTCAGATTCGTCCAAAGATACAGACTCATCGGTCGTGCTTTCACTACCATTCACATACTGCCGCGGAGAGCTGCCTTTTGGATTGATAGAGACTATCCTCACAGTCCCTCCATACCTCCATACTCCCACTCCACCCGCTTGTTTCCACTCATAAAATCCTTTTAAACACAAAATGCAATCTACTACTTTGTTCGACGATCCTCCCTGCAAAAACAAAAAGAGTCGAACTTTCATAAGAAATGCATAATCACAAACAAACAACAGATAATAATGACTACCAAATAGCAGCAACGGAAACATAATCATTCGCAGGGGAATTTCATCAAACATAACATATGCAAATACAGAATTCAGAATATTGCCACAACATTAAGTAATTGAAACAAAACCTTTTCGAGATCAGAAGCTCCAAAAGTTAAAAGCTGCATATCCTCTACAGCCGTAAGAAAGTTCCTCATGTTCTCAAAATATTGAATCGCAGAATGAGCCGCTCCCTCGGCATACTGAATAGCTGCCATAACAGGATTCTCCACCACCTAGTTCAATTATGAAAATCACCAAAAATCACCTGAAAGTCAGAAATTATTCGAAATTGTAGAAGAAAACCACAAATCAAAGCTAAATCGATCACAAATACTTTAATCACTACATTACAAAGATCAAAAATGGGACCTTAAGAACTGAGCCAGGATTGACTTTGTTGAGGACGTTGCAGAGAATGAGACCGTTGCGGAGGGCGAGGCAGAACTCGTCTTCGGAAGGTTTTTCCGGCAGTGTATCCGCCGCGCCTTGGTCCATTTGTCTCAGCCATGCCACCGCTTGGTACCTTCTCACAGCTGCCGAATTTCGACAATTCACAATACCCAAAATACATTTTATTATTGTTTTCCGGAAAAATTAAGAAAAATGCGAAAAAGTATAGAAAATATTTCCTAAACCGAAATTTAACGCGGGAAACTAATTGGGCTCAGATATTGAATAAAAGCCCAATACCTAACTAAATGGGTTTTAAACGAGTTCATGTTTTTGTTTTTTTTTTTTTTTTTTTTTTTTAAAG
>WJSH01003790.1:7963-45440 GCA_009757365.2 Lepidium campestre
TTAATCATACAAATTCGTAACACAAAACTGCCCTTTTGCCAAATTTTTTTTTTTTAAACATATATATATGAAAAAAAATTAATCAAATTTATCAAAATAGTCAAATTAAACACTAAATTATCAAAACTCCAGATCAAACTCAAAATTTATAGTTGACTTTCATTAAAATCCTAAACTTTAAGTTGATCGAGTCGATTTACCCTCACGTTAAGTTGTTTAACAAAAATTATTTTTTCTACATGGTCGTGGCAAAACTCATAACCTATTCAATATAGGCCACAACAATATTCTTTAGACAAGTCTCTCAAAATTTTTGTTAAACAACTTAACGTCAGAGTAAATTGACTTGGTCAACTTAATGTTTAGAGTTTGAATGAAAATTAACTATAAATTTCAAGTTTAATCTGAAATTTCGATAGTTCGATGTTTGATTTGACCATTTTGTAAGCTCAGTGTTTGATTGTCTTTTTCCCTATATATATACATATATATAAATTAATAATAGATATGTCAAAATAAATTATTTTAAAGTGTGTTTCAATTTTTGTTTTAAAGTATTAACTAAACTAAAAAAGAATTAAGATAAAAAAGAGTAAAACCTGTCGAGCTTTTCTCACAATGGTGGTTAATCCTAACTAGTAGTTATTAAAGGTTTTAGGCAATGTTTTGATACCCGACCCAAATAAAGATTCAGACTACCTTTCGGGTCATCGAGTTATCGGTTGATACGGGTCGACCGCCGGATTAATAAAATAAGTTTTATATACCATTATATTTATATAAATATGTTTATATAAGTTTAAGCAAAACTTTTATAAATTAAAAGTATAGATCACTTTTATTATAATAGTAAAATTTTATTTATTATTATATTTAAATTAATAAAATTAAAGAAAAAAATAAAAAATAGAAGCACGCTCTCCCCTTCTAGCGATTTCTGATGAGCCCAGTCCACGGTGTCTCCAGGTGAGTTTTCCTTCAGGATTTTCGTGGTGTCCAGGGTTGCGGGGAGGTGCTTCCGTTCTTTTCCCCGCTATTGCGTGTTTTCAATGTTAGTCGGCAAAATATGATGTGGGTTTGACGATATTAGCTAGGGTTTGATGGATCATTGGGTTTTCCTTCCTCAATTTCTATTGAGTGGGGAGAAGGTGGGATGGATTCTTTGATTCTAGGGTCCGATTGGTTTCAGGGGTTTGTTGGTTTGAGTGATTTCGGCATGGATTGTGGGTACATCGCGGTGAAGATTTTAATGCGTCATCGTTGGTTGATACGATCTATAGTGGTAGTAGTTAGTCATGTGTTTTGGTTGGTAGGTGGAGTTAGGGCTCACCAATATTTCTCTTCGAGGTTTGTTCTTTGCTCGCAAGGTTTTGCTTTCAGGGAATAGTGATGAAGTTATTCAGGTTATCAAGAGGATTTGGTGGGGTTCTCGGTTCCTTTTGGTATGTGGTAAACTCAATATGAGTATGGTTTGTGGTATCATTGTGATTCTCACTGAGATTTTTATGTTGCTGACTTGAGATTTTTGGTTGTTTCTTATCTCTTTTAGGGTTGTGATGTTTGTTGATTATGATTGTTGGTTATGGTTATTGCTTAGGATTTTACTGAGTATGAGTATAGCTGGTCAGGTTTCAATTTACCATGATTGTGAAGGTACCGTTGGTATTAATGTGTTGCGGTTTGTAATCTAGGAGGAACTGATGTTTCAATTTCAATTTGTTACCAACGTTATTACGTTTTGAATTTTGAATTGGGAGGAATGAATCAAAGGACGGGTGTGTGGTTCTATGGATATTCCCTGCTTATTAGGGATAAGCTTAGGATTTTTAAATTTCAAAATCTTTTCAAATTTTGATTTGTTGCTCAAAGATTTGAGGCGAGATTAAACGTTTTGGGATCTATAAAGTCTGCAAGGGAATTTCACTGCGTTATACGCTTCCTTCTTTGGTTTTTAGAGCTTTTCAATCTATCTCATATTCTTTTTTCATCATCTCTCAGATTTCATTGTCAAATAAGTTCTCTGGCAGCAAGGGCTCTCTCATTAGAGTTCCTTTCTTTGATAACTCGTAGATCATCAGTAGCTTTCGTAATACTCTGATTGGTCGCTGTTTTAATCCTTCAAAACAGAATGTGGGATCTTTGTTGGTCATGCTACCCAAGATATGGAGGATGGATAAGAGAGTAAGGGAGTTGGATATTGGGTATGCAAGTTTTGGTTTGATTTTGATCATGAGAATGATCTTCAGGAGGTGCTTCACATTAGCTCATTCCATTTTGACCAATGGATGGTTACTATGGTACGGTGGGAGCCTTCTTTGGATGTTGATTTCCCATCCACAATTGTCTTTTGGGTTCAAGTGCTAGGGATCTCGGGTCAGTTCAGGTCAGAGATAACATTTCAAGCAATCGGAGAGGCCCTAGGCGAGGTGATTGAAATCGAGTTCATGGATGGAGTAATTATCTCAGTTGGGTCTCGGTATGACATATTAAGGAGCTATTGTTCCCAATGTGGAAGTTTGTGTCATTCTAAGGAGGTATGTCTGGATTCTGGTGCTCAAAATACTCAAGTGGCGGATACCGCAAAAGGAATTGAAGGGTCATCTTTTGTCAGTAACAAGGGAGCTGCGACCTTGAACCATCCTCGTCAAAGGCCGAGCTCTTCTCGCTATAATTCTGGTCGTGGACGTCTGGTTTCTCAATCATTTTCTCGTGAAGACAATGTTTACATAAGAGATGATCCTGGGACCTCGCAGCCGAAGGAGGCCTCCAAAGGATTGGTGTTTCGGAATAACCAAGGTGAGTCTCTTAAGGCTGATACTTCTCAGGAGGTTTCAGTTACTCCTATGCCTCTTATTGAGGAGGGGAAACATTATCAATCTGATCAGATGGGGTCCCCTTTAGCTACTTCAAAAACTCATAAGTCGTTATTTTTGGAGGAGAATTTGGTGGCTTTTGATGCAGATCAAGATGATCTTATGGACTGTGATTTGCCACGTTCTTTGGCGACTAAAAAGGTGGTTGGGGAGGATGATCTCGGATCTGACTGGTTGTCTGGATCAAATGTTGACTTTGGAAAAGCTGATGGTCTTTCCTCTTTTGATGGTGTTGGTGCCGATAATGAAGAACTTCATGTTCAGGGTGCTGCAATGGTTGCGTCCCGCATAGGAAAGAAAGAGTGGAAGAGAAGATTTTGCAGGGGTTGTCTCCGCCTTCATCAAGGGGTAAGAGATCTCCAGGAAAAAAAAGTGTGAAACCTCCAGGTTCTTTGAGGGGAGTTAGCTCTCGAAAGTTGAAATCATTGGTGTCTCCGAGAAGGAAGGTGGACAAGGTTAAGGGTGGACATCGTGGGAACTTTGGTCGTGGCTCTTCTTGTAAGAAGGGATCACATGCTTAGTAGCTTTTAGTTTTTTTTTTCCTTTTTAGTTTTTTATGATGAATAAGATCCTAAGTTGGAATTGTCAGGGCATAAAACGTTCTGTTTCATTTGGTTTTTTACGTGATATTTGGAGGAATAATAAGGCTGCTTTTGTCTTTTTATCCGAGACTAGAAAAAATTTAAATTATATGGAGACTTTAATTTCTCATCTTTGTTATGATGGTTTTAAAACAATTGATCCTATTGGTTCGAGTTGCGGTTTAGCCTTAATGTTTAATTCAAATTTAAATGTTCAATTAATTCACAAAGTTAAAAATGTGATCGATATAAGTACAGATATTGGTCGGTCTAATATCTTTATATCCTTTATTTATGGAGAACTAGTTCATCAATTTTGAGATCATGTTTGAGAACGACTAACTCGATTTGGGTTGGTGCGTAATGCATCACGGTTGGATCAGGGATTTTAATGAGCTTTCAGGGAATTTTGAGAAACAAGGGGATCGGTTGAGGACCTCAAGCTCTTTTCGATGCTTCTCAGTGATGCTCCAAGCATGTGGTATGGTTGAATTTCCATGTTTAGGAAATTTCTGGTATTGGCGGGGAGTTTGTCATAACGGAATTGTGCGGTGTAAGCTTGATAAAGCTTATGAGAATGGGGATTGGCATTTTAGGTTTCCGAGTTCGGTTTTATCTTATCTCGACATGATTGGGTATGATCATCGGCCTATAATCCTGTTTATCGAGTGGGTAAAAAAGTTTCGACGGGCAAATTTTACTTTTGATGAAAGATGGTTAGGACGTTCAGGTCTACATGGTACTATTAAGCAGGGCTGGTCACGATATGGGGATCTTCGCCGGTGTCGTTTCACTGATAAAATTAAGAATTGTATACGAGAGTTGTCAAAATGGAGAAAGCAGAATGTACTTCCGGGCAAGGAGAATATAGAGATATGTAAGCGTCGAGTGGAGGAATATAAGAATGATGATTCTCGTCTAACTTCTGAGATTCAGGAAGCTACAGAGAATTTGAGATTGGCATATAAGGAGGAGGAGTTGTTCCGGAAGCAGAAGAGTCGGAATAAATGGTTGAGTGAAGGCGATGCAAATACTAATTTTTTCCATGCTCAAACGAAACAAAGGCGGGCCAAGAATATGATTTCAGGTCTTATTAATTCTTCAGGACACTGGATTACAGATGAGGTTGATATAGCATCCGAAGCGATTCATTATTTTCAGACTTTGTTATCTTCTGTTAGTAGTTCGGAAATGGGTTCATCTCTAGACGGGATTAAGTCTTTAGTGACGGAGGAGTGGAATAGTTTTCTTTTAGTCGTAGCATATGAGGAGGAGGTTCGTGCAACATTATTTTTAATGGACACGTCTAAGGCCCGAAGTCCTGATGGGATGACAGCTTTGTTTTTTTCAACAATCTTGGGCAGTGGTTAAGGCTGATTTAGTAGAATTGGTGGATAACTTTCTACAAACAGGAGAATTTGAGGACGATTTGAATTCGACTAGTATTTTTTTGGTTTCCAAGATTGGTAAACCAACTCGAGTAGCGGATTTTAGGCCAATAAATCTTTGTAATGTAGGTTATTAGATAATATCTATGGTTTTGTGTCTTTGGTTAAAGTCAATTCTGCCGTCATTGGTTTATGATACGCAGTCGACATTTGTGGTTGGGAGGCAGATTACTGACAATGTTATGATTGCTCAAGACATGTTTCATGCTTTGAGAACAAGTAAGGTGGCAAAAGGTTCGTTTATGGCTGTTAGAACGGATATGAGTAAAGCGTATAATAGGATTGAGTGGGTCTTTATGGAGAAACTTTTACGTAGACTAGGGTTTGGGGATCGCTGGATTCGGTGTGTTATGTTTTGTATTCGGTCAGTCCGATATTTGGTCTTGGTAAATGGGATTGCACATAGTTCTTTTAGGCCTTCTCGGGGGCTAAGGCAAGGTGATCCTTTGTCGCCGTATCTCTTTACGCTATGTACGGAGGTTTTGATTGCTAAGTTGCGAACTGCTGAATCTAATAGGGAGTTGACTGGGTTATTAATTGCAAAGGATAGTCCTCCGGTGTCTCATCTATTATTTGTTGATGATAGCCTTTTCTTTTGTAAGGCTTCTTTATCAGAGGCAACCTCCATTCTTAAGGTTTTAAGGGATTATGAAGCAGTTTCTGGTCAACAAATAAACACTGAGAAGTCATCAATTCAATTTGGTCATTCGGTGTCGTATTTGACGAGGCAACAAATTCACGGCATTTTAGGTATTCATTCATTAGGTGGTATAGGCTCATATCTGGGTATCCCAGAGGGTTTAGGTGGCACAAAAACAAAGGTTTTTACGTATATTCGGGAAAGAGTTCAGGAAAGAATAAATTCTTGGTCATCTAACTTTTTGTCTAAGGGTGGCAAAGAGGTGCTCATTAAGTCGGTTTTGACTGCCTTGCCGTCTTATGTCATGTCGTATTTTAGGTTGCCTAAGACTATTACTAGTAAGATTACTCCGGCTATAGCTGATTTTTGGTGGCGTAGTTCCCAGGAATCGAAAGCTATTCATTAGGTGAAGTGGGAGGATTTATGTAAGGGTAAGGATGCTGGAAGATTAGGTTTTCGTTCTTTGTTGAATTTTAATACTTCTTTACTTGTTAAGCAATTGTGGCGGTTGATTGATAACCTTACTTCGTTGTTGGCTAGGCTCTTGCGGGGATGTTACTTTAAGGATGGGAACCCGTTGATCCCGAGGAGAGATTATTCCCCTTCATATGGTTGCGAAGCCTTCTTTCTGCTAGGCTTTTGGTCAGGAAAGGGATGATAGTGAGGATTGGGAATGACACCCTTACGTCTGTATGGAGGGATCCTTGGATACATGGTTTTATCCCACGGTCGGCATCAGGTCCAAGATCTTTTGTGTATCCTGATTTGACAGTTGATTAATTGATTTACCAACGTTCAAAGTGTTGGCAGTAGGTGTTGGTGCGACAATTGGTTTATCAACATGATGCGAGTTTTATTTTAGGGATTCCAATACCCAAGCGGGAACTTTTAGATAGTTTAGGATGGTATTTCTCCAATTCAGGGAGATATTCAGTTCGGCAAGGTTATTGGACGGAAATGAATGTGGCAAAAGAAGGCTTTGGGGGATATGGGCCGAGTATAAAATTATTACAAGCTCATGTGTGGAAAGTAAAATGCCCATCAAAGATCAAGCACTTTATGTGGCAAGCTATGTCTGGGCATTTAGCGGTCAAGGTTCAACTTGGACGTCGGGGTATTTCAGGTGACATTTGTTGCTCGCGGTGCGGAGTTGCAAATAAATCAGTAGTTCATGTGTTGTTTGAGTGTCCGCCAGCCCTACAAGTTTGAGCTTTGTCAAGGGTTCCATCGCCGATAGATGTTTTCCTAGTAGGTCTGTCTTCTCTAATATTGATTAATTATTCTGGAGATCGCCTGAGGGGTTTGACATTTCAAGATTTCCTTGGTTATTATGGTTCATCTGGAAAGCGCGCAATGATTATGTCTTTAAGGCGATTGATAGGGATCCGAGAGGGGTGATCGATCATGTAGAGACTGAGGCACAACTATGGTTTTCGGCTCAGGAACAAAAGGTTTCTGCGGATCCTGATGGTTTCAAGCATGTCAATACGACTTTTGGTTTAGAGGAGATTTTGTATCGTCCACTTGCTTGTTCGTCTGTTTTTTCTGGGGCTAGATGTTATATAGATGGTTCCTGGAAAAAGTCAGACTTAATATCTGGACTCGGTTGGTATTGCTTTACTTTTGAGAGGGGTGGAGTTCACCTAGGTGCTAAAGGGATTTGTCGCAGTTTGTCCTCCCTGCATTGTGAGTTTGAGGCTTTGTTATGGGCTATGCGTTGTCTTTCGTCCATGAACATCATTGAGTAGCTTTTGTAGTCGATTGTTTGGAGATTCTGAAGATTCTGCAGAAGCCAGACGAATGGCCCGCCTACACAACTTACATTGAAGAATTCTCAAGTCTCAGATGTTTTTTCTCTCTAGCATCTATCTCTTTTGTTACCCGTCGTTTAAATAATAAGGCATTCTTTTATAGCTAAGAGTGTGAGAGGTTTATCTATGAAGTCTTCTTTTGTAAATAGTATATCATTGTCTTGGCAAACTTTCCTTGATATTTAATCTGAATGAAGTTGAGTTGAAAAAAAAAATTAAAATAATTGAAATTCAATGATAAAAATAAACTAATTAAAATTAATCCATATAACAATTTTCTTGATTTTAAGCATCAATATTTAAAAATTAAAAGTTACATAATTTAGTTAATATATTTTACATACAATAAAAATTTTAAAAATATACTTAAACCACAAACTATATTATTTAATCATAAAATCAAGCCTTATAATTAATTTCTTATTAATCATAAAATCAATTCTTTTGTTTGATATAAGTATTAATAGTTAAACTTTCAAAATTCTGATAAATTTTAATTAAACCGGTGCCCGACCGGTCATGAATCAGAAGAACAATCTTGTCTCGGGTTAACTGGTCCGATCGGTCTGTTCGGTCCAGAATTCAAAACACTGGTTTAAGGAATCAAACTACTGCGGGTGATTTCCAGCAATAGCGTATGATGGCCACTGGCGATTCTCTGTCCTTTGATTGCGTCCATCGTTCCCCAATCTCACACCGCAAGATACTTCTGGCGTGGAATACTCCCAATTTCCCCTCCAACAACTCAAGGAAACCTAAATCTATGTTTTCAAATTGTGACGATTTACCCAATGAATGTTCCAGATATTGTTCGATTTGGATTCGTAACTTCCGAGTTTTTTCATCCACCAAGATAAGTGATTTGATTCTCAATTTACTTTTATTATTCTACGCCGATTGTACTCGATTTATTCAGGCAAATCAAACATCGGACTTCCTATTTTATGGCGTTCATTACCACAATTTTATTCGACGAAGTGGGATTTCTCAAGATTTGTTAAACTACGATATTAGTTTTGGCATTCTTTCAATCATTATCATTGATTTCAGTTATTCCTACAATCCTTTTGATATTTCCAGCAAGCACCGCCGAGAGTTTTTGATAATATATAGAGTTCTCGTGGCTTAAAACAATTCACCTCCAATTTTTGTCTCACCATTAAAGCTCTTCATTCTTTGAACATGTCGCAATTGCAGTTGAGCAAAATGATGGCTGATGAGCGCTCTCCCAAGCGAATTAAAATCAAGATTCCAAAATTTGATAATTCGGCTCTATTATCCAAATGCTCGCTTATTCTCATGGGAAGAGTTCTAAATCCGGTAGAGCAGCTGGTGAATTCCGTGATTTACAAAATGCATTTGGAAGATGGAAGACCGAGTCAAAGGAGTTGACCTTGGCTACAGACATTTTCAGTTCGAATTCACTATAGAGGACACTACAAAAAAATAATCGATTTGCGACTGAAAAATCAGTCGCAAAATTAGCTACTAAATTGAGACTGATTTGTGATTGATATATGCCACCAAAACATCAGTCTCAAATCAATTGCAAATCTGCGACTGAAACAAAATGTTGCAAATCAGTCACACTTTTGCGACTGATTCAAGACTAATCTTGTCAGTCGCAAAACGTGCAACTGATGCTTGCCACCACCTATTCAGTCGCAAATCAGTCGCAAATCAGTCGCAAATCAGTCGCAAATCAGTCGCAAATCAGTCGCAAATATCCGATGAAGTAGTTATGTGGAAATAAAATGCAGAATTTTCTACTTGGTTAAAAATTATGTATGTAAAAATATATTAATTATAACTCGTTGATCTTATGGAAGTAATAGTTATTAATTATATTTTCATATATCAATTTTACAGGTTAGCTTACCAAATCCTGCAATCACTTGGCCAACATGCGTTCGGAAAATAGTTCAAGGGCTTAACAAGAAGGTGACAATTTGGCTCATATACTATACTCGAAGAATGTGAGAATTTGTGTCAATAGGATGAAGGGAATAGTAAGCTAGGTTAAGAAGGGCGAGAAATATCCCGCATTTATAGAGGAACACGTATGACAACAATTGGTTCAACACTAAGACACATAAGAGGCGCAGAAGAATAGCGAGATTACTCGCAATGCTCGCTATTCTGACCGTGATGGCCTTGGACCGCACAAGCATGTCGCGGGACAAAAGACATTCTATCGTGTCCAGAAAGATCTTGTAAGTATTTTTCTTCTGCTTCTAATATATTTTATTAATCTTACTTTATTTGTTTAATATATTTTAGGTTTTGCAAGAAAAAGAACACCAACGACCTGCTCGGATTACTGAAGTATTCGTGAAGACTCATACGAGAAAATCCGACGAGAGTTATGTGGATTTGAAGGCCAAGAAGATTCACAAATCATATCAGCAGAGTCTGAGCGAGAGGATGTCACAGATGAACAACAACACCAATATATCTGACAGTGCTTCTCAGGCTCTTGAGATTACTCAGGAGGAGAAATACGAGATTTTCCTTAAGGTATTTGATTCAATTGTTTATTACTTTTTTCTAATAATTTATAACTAATTTTTTACAATAATTTTATTTTTTTAGTATACTGAGCCTGACCGCAGAGGCAACCAGTATGGATTTGGAATTCTCTCTAGGAAGTACGGTTCTTCGAAGAACAAGGGGATCGTTGGGTCTTCTTCTGTTATAGATACTATCACCGACTTCGAGAAAAAGTTCGAATAGCAGAACCAGGCGATGGAGAACTACAAATAACAAATGGAGCAACGAATGACACTACTCCAGGAGCAGAACACGATGCTTTTATGGTACATGAAGCAGAAAGATCCACATTCCCTAACTTGCCTACTATGGCTCCTACACCACCCGATGGTTCAGGACTTTATGCATTCAGACCTTCCGGACAATTTCCAGAGCCATTCCCCTATTCTCCTGGAGATTATCCCGCACCCGGGAACTTCTGATGATCTTTATTTTGAACGCTTTTATGTAATTTTCTGTTTTAAACAGTTTTATGTTTTTAATATAATATTTTTATATAATTATTAATTTATTATTTAATTTATCATTATTATTATTATTAAATAAGTAAATTATTATTATTATTATATAAAGAAAAGAAAATTAGATCTGCTACTGATTAGGACTGAAACTGATTTGCCATTGGCTAGATCTGCGATTGAATTGTCATTGTATAGTCAGTCTCAATCTGCGACTGATTCGCTACTGTATATTCAATCTCAATCCTCGACTGATTCGCCACATCAATATCAGTCTCAATATGCGACTGAAAATCAGTCTCAAGTTGGTACCAATTCTTTGCGACTAAAGTGCGTCTAAGACGTTGTCACTATACAGCGCAGTAGCAAATTAGTCGCAATTTGAGACTATGATATCAGTTACAAAATCAATCGCAAATTGAGACTGTTTAATGAGTCGCAAAATCAGTCGCAAATTAACAACTAAAATAATATGCAACTGATGTTTTCAATCGCACATCAGTAGCACTTTATCATTTTGCGACTGATTTGAGACTGATTGTACAGTCCCAAATCAGTTGTTTTCTTGTAGTGAGAAGGATCTCACAGCAGTTCTCAATCTAGGTACTACCCACTTTGATGGATAGATGCTTATCTTTGCTCGTTGGAAGGCCAAGGTTGATGCTTCATATCCATCATTCATCTGCTTTTGGGTGCATATTCCAGCAATTCCCACTGAATACAAAGCAGAGATCACTCTGGAAACAATTGGAGCAATATTAGGTACTATTGTTGCTGTTGATCTTGAAGCGAGCAGAGTCATGATTGAAATGACGTATACAGATTCCCTCATCTGTGAAACTAATGTGGAGTTTGAGGAGGGTGTGGAGCTGCCCATAAGTATCACCTATGAGAGGTTGGAGGGTTTTTGCCGGCGATGTCATCGATTAACACACAACAAATCACACCGTCGTCTAATAGTGAAACCTGAAGCTTATGCAGATCACCGAGAACGAGATCACTATAACTCATCACATTCAGGCAGTGGCGGTTTGAGTTACAGGGGTGCAATCACTTACAGTCTTCATCGGGAGGATATTCATGACTCCATGCATCGTGATCAAGAGATAGGAAAAGTTCAACATCATGCTGGAGACAGAGACATGTCTCGACATCATTCTGCCCATGATTCCAGAGCGAATTATCAATATTCTCGTTCTGAAGAACCTGACAGAGACAGAGGACGAGTGGAGACAGAAGGGGAGGTAATGATTCAAACTTTAAGTATGTGGAGGTTAGGAAAATTTATGGGAATTTACCACCAATTGCGCCTATTGTAGCAGCAGGCTCCGAAAAATAAAACATCTCAACGAGCTCTGTTTCAAGATAAGAGTGATGTTGCACAGTCTGCTGTTTTGTCTAGTCCTATTTTAGATGTGCAGGAAAAGTCAATTCAGGCTGGTAACGATAAGGTGGATTTTGACTTGATCATTGCGATGGAAGAGGATGATTTACTGTCAGAAACATCACCAAGGAGATTTCAACTGGTTTTGAGGATTTGACTGATGAGGAAGGTGATACAACGGAGGTATCCAAGCAAGAATTGGAGGTCCAGATTCAAGCTTTTAATAAGGAAATGAAGATTGATGTAGATCCACCAAGACCAGAGGCACCAAAACCAAAACCATCCAAGGCACCAAGTTCTATTGCAGGTATTAGCACCAAGAAGATGAATATCTTGACTTCACCACGCAAGAAGACTACTAAAGGCAAGAACAAGGCGAATCCAAGTGGTGCGGGTTCCAGCAAAGTTAAAAATTATTAGTAGTATTTGTTGGAACTGTCAAGGGGTTGGCAATAAAATCACAATAAGCTATCTTAGAAGCATTTGGAAGCAATTTAAGCCTGATTTTCTATTTTTTTGTCTGAAACCAAAAATAATGAAACTTATACGAGTAATTTACAAAACCATTTTGGTTATTCAATGATAATCACGGTTGAACCCGAAGGTCTTAGTGGGGGTCTCTCTTTAATGTACTCGAGTGATTTATAGGTTATGCTCATCCACAAAGACAAGAGAATGATAGACATTTCGCTCAACATTCATGGCAAATTTATTTTTATTACATTTTTATATGGAGAGCCTGCTCATAATCTAAGAGACCAAGTATGGGAACCCTTACAACGATTCAATATGACTAGAGATAAAGTATGGTTAATTATTGGTAATTTTAATGAGCTGTGTGGGAACCACGAAAAACAAGGGGGGAACGCTCGACCGGCAAGTTCATTCACAACATTTAATCAAAAGTTAAATATATGTGGTATGTAGGAATTCTCATCATTTGGCAACTCATGGTCTTGACGAGGAGTACGTTCGAATGGAATTATCAGATGTAAGTTAGACAAAGCCTTTGGTAACGCGGATTGGCATCATTTATTCCTGACATCTCACATTGAATTTTTAGACATGATTAGTTCCGACCATCGACCAATTGTCGGTATCTTCAAAGAGTAAAAATTCACAAGACGTCACCAATTCTCATTTGACAGGAGATGGACGTGAAAGAGATTTTTAAAGAGAATATTGAGAAAGGATGGAAGGGATTTAGACCACGGATTGGAATCGGGTTTGTTCAAAAAATTAGAAACTGCCGCCGTGAACTCTCTATATGGCGAAAACAAACAATTCCTCCTGGTCAAGTATTAATTCGTCAAAATTGATATGTTGGAGCTTTTGGAAAGAATCTATTATTTGAATCTATACGTTCAGTTTGAGAGTGCGGTGTTATTTGCTCATGATTATGATTGTTGAGATTTATTTGCTCATGTTTGTTGTTTTTGATCTTTATGATACTTTATTATATTTGCTCATGTTTTCGATTTGTGTTTGTTTCAAATTTTTTTTATTGTTGATATTCTTTTTACTCAAGATAAATTATATATTGTTTGTGTTTGACTATGTTCTAGTCTAACGTTTGTGTTTATTATTAAAAAGGCACCTTTAGCGTATAACATAAACATTAATAAATAAGAAAATCTCCTATGTAAAGAAGAGTTGTTTGTGTTTACTTTCTCGTTAGTATAAAATTGTTGTTTAAGCTTGTATGTTGTGTCATTGCTACATTAGTGTGTTGTTATTGCTTCCATATTTGACACCTACGTATGTTAACGTCAAAATTTACACATACGTTATTGTTTTGTCATTGCTTAAATGTTTTATTTTCTCAAATTTGATCTTTGTTTTATATTTGCTTGTTTATATAAATTTTAGATCAAACCCCGGTTCAACTTCAAAAGCAAATGGAGCTGAAGCTTTTCATCGGTTTTATGTCTGCTTTGATGCTTAACCGGTTGCATGGAAGGAGAATTGTAGACCTATAATTGGTTTAGATGAAACTTTGTTAAAGAGTTCAATGCAGGGAATGTTGTTGACTGCAATTGGAAGAGATTCTAACAATCAAATATATTCAATAGCATGGGCTGCAGTTTCAGCTGAGAACAAGTAGTTGTTTATCAACAAACTAAAGGCTGACTTGGGATTGGGAATAGGTGAAAGTGTAACAATCATCTCAGAAATGCATAAAGGTTTGATTCATGGTATTTCAGTTGAATTGCCATTGGCTGAACATCGAGCTTGTGCTAGACACATCTGCTCCAACCTCAAAAAGACTCACAAGTCTGAGACTTTGAAGCCATTGTTTTGGCGTGTAGCTAGTAGTTACAGTGAGGCTGATTTTAAAAATAATTTGGCAACATTCAGAGAATTTGATTTGCAAGCATGTGATGATCTTTTGAAAAAAGATTATCGAACATGGTGTAGGACATTTTTCAGAGTTGGTGCTTGTTGTGCTGACACTCATAACAACATGACAAAGTCCTTTAATAGAACATTGAAGACTACACGAAAGAAGCCATTTGTTCAGATGTTAGAATTGATAAGAAGTGATGCGATGCAAAGAATTGCTAATAGGTCTAGGATTGCTGCCAAAGAGACTGTTAAGTATACCCCTAAAGCAAGAAAAGAGGTGGCTAAATCGTGTGAGGAATCTCAGAATTGTTACTCTATTTCTAGCACTAGAGGCCAATTTGAAATTGTTGAATGCGAGAGTGGGTATAGTGTTAGTTTCACTAGACGAACATGTGCTTGCCGGAAGTGGGATTTGACAGGAGTTCCTTGTCGTCATGCAATTACCGCGATCCGAGAAAACAATAAGGAGGTGGAAGACTACATATCCGACTACTATTTGACGTTAAAATGACAAGCTACATACAACCATGGTTTAATGCCGGTAAATGGGTCTAAGTTTTGGCAAGTTTCTGGTGGAGCACGTATTGAAGCACCTCCTTATAAACGTCCTCCGAAGAAAAAGAAAGTTGGTCGCAAAGGTAGAGAAATGCATTGCGGTAAATGTGGTCAAGTAGGACACAACTCAAGAAAATGTCATAATGAGGTATCTATATATTTTCTCTGTTGTTTTCAATGAAATGATGTATTTTTTATTTGGTTTTTATTATTTGTTGCTGGCTTTTTTCTTCTTGGCTTTATAGTTTTTTTCTTTATGCAGTGTTCAAGGAGCATGGCAAAGAGAATCCGATTACATAATGTTGCTGCAGGAGAAACCACAAATTTTGAACTAGAGAATATGAATGTTACTTCAAGTGCTCCTCAGCAAAATCAACATGATTAGGATAGATAGACAAATTGAGTTGGTTATGTTTTTGTCTAGAACTATTATGAGATAAACGAAATACGTTTTGGTGTTGTAAAATACACTATTTTTTCTTTTGAACTTTCCAACTCAGTATGTTCATTCGCTTCCAAGATTCTTTATAAATGTTTAGATTTCTCAAACTCCATATTCCATTGTATACATAATTAAAAATGTATTCAGTTACGAAAGAACATATGTTATACTGAAACTGTGCCATCAATTTAATTCTGAATTTTCATATCCATTGATAAATTGACACCTAAAATAAATTAAGTATTACGAACTAAAGAAACTTGAAGTGAACGATGGAGGCAAAGAAATGAGACAAACCACACATTCTCATAATATCATAAAGAACATACAATACATATATACCTTCCAAAAATTTGTAAAAATTTTTGTTTGTCCTGACTCTAAAGCAGAATTGAGTATTAGAATATTCTAAATCAGATGCTGTGTGGAGAGAAGAAGAAACCATGTCTGGATTGAATTGGGTTTTCTTCAACGAACATTGAGAACAATTTTCTCAATCACACGAAGCAGAAGAATTTGTTAATTCTCTTTTTACAGCAAAAGTTTTAACTTTGAGAAGAATTGTAATCCAACCAAGAGAGAAGTATATCATCAACGTGATTTCGAATCTAAAATCTGATCAACAGATTCATGGCTTATGTCAAAAATAAATAAATAAATAAATATATATATATATATTAATGTTTTTGAGTTTTGGGTTTTGTATTGGTTTATTATGAGTTTAGTTTAAGTTAAAATTGGTTTGATTTTGTTAACCATATTATGTCACGATTAAAAACTTTAAAATTGCATTTAAGGACTCTTAATTATAATTAAATTGTAATTAGGTACATATATTAAATTCAACATATTATTATAAGTATGTGTATTTTTATATACATTACTTAATAATTCATTTAAAAAATAATATATTTTTTAGTTCATGTAGATAATCATATATTTTGACATAGCCTATGTAGCTCACAAATATTTTTTTATTTTCTTAATATGTGAATATTTAATTTAATATATTTAACTGAAAAAACTCTAAAAAGCTAAAATTCTAATACAAATATATTGGGTACACATTGGGTTTTTGATTTGATTTCCGTTCGGGTATGAGTTCGGTTTTTTGGATACATGATATAAGACTCATTTGGATATTTTGTTTGGGTTCGGTTTAGGTTGCTTCCTCTAATTCGGGTCGATTTCGTTTTGGGTTTCAGGTTTTATGCAAAACGATAAACTTGTTATTTACATTCGCAATAAATGTTCACATGGTAAATTTTCAAAAGGATCATAAGCTAAACTTAGCTTATGGTTTGAATCCAAATTTATAAGTTTTAAATTCTGATTATTATATTTAAATATCAACAATTTTCTATCATCGAGAAAAGAATATACTCAAATACATAAAGAAACAAAATCACCAACTTCATATATTTGCTCATCACACTATATTGTTATTCCTATTTTCAAATATATAATTAAATATGTACAAAAAATTATTGATTAAGAAAATTAACTTTCTTAAAAAAAATTCAAATCCCGCGCTATAGCGCGGGTATCATCTTAGTAATTGTTTAAAAAGAAATAAAAACTTACTTGGAGTTGGAGATTCATATTGTACTCGAGCCAAGCTTGTGTTAGAGAACAAGACAAAACTCAAAATTAGTACGTAAACACTAATTTGTTCATGTTTCTAGTTAATATGGATTGAAAATGTATATTCGTCAATACATATATTATTGAAAAATGCATTCATGTACAGAGAGAAAAACTGTTAGTAAACACAAATATTTTGCAACTATGTCATCAGAAATTGTGGCTATTAGACTTATAGAAACAGAGAGACACAACCGTATTTCGTAGCTATGAGCTTGTAGCTAATTATAAACCGTGGCTATCCGTGGATACCTCGCCACGAAATAGCTATGACAATTGTCGTAACATATAGCAACAAAATTTCCACAAGCTGCGTTGTATCTATGTTAGTGGTATACATCACTATTTGCTAGTTTTCCATACATCTTTTGATTCATTTTCATCATATAAGAAGTGCATTCAATCATTTTAGTATAGATTTTCACTCATTTTGCATTTTAGGGTCTTAGAATATAGAGTTGCATATTTTTCCTTTCTTTGAATATTTTCTAGGTGATTTGGAGCCAATTTGGAAGCACGGAAACTTGGAGATGAATGTGGAGCAAAACAATGAAGTCAAATGCATCAAACGAAGAAGGAAGTTGGTTCTGTTGATTTGATCGATTGAAAGCATTCCACCAAATGGAATTAAGTGAAATTTGGAAACAAGATAGGTACAAGAGTTAGCTTTCATTTGGCTGTGGTTTGAAGGCATTTGGACAATCGGTCAGAGAGATACAACGAGTTTACTCATGATAGGTCTATTAGAACTTCATACTCAATACTGTTAGCTAATCAAGGCCTTCCCGAGCATGGAATTGGATAATATTTTGTCACAAGATAGCCAAAAAAGTTAGCTTTCATTTGGCGGTGGTTGGAAGGAATTTGGACAAGCGGTCTGGAAGATATGGTGATTTTACTCAGTCTCGGCCAAACCAAAAACGAGCTCGGTCGATCCAGAGATGGGATCGGCCGAGCATCGGACCATTTTTGACGTTTTAAGACCAGCTTGGCCGATGCAGTGATGGGCTCGGCCGGTCCTGAGATGGGACCGGCCAATCCACCTCCCAACACATATTATTTCCTTTTATTTCACTTGGATCCGAGCCAGTTTGTTTTGGGTCGACCAAACTCGTTTTGGAACCTTAAAAGTCTAATGTTTAAGGGTTGAAACCAATTATTCTTATCATTTTTAGAGCAGTCACTTTAGAGAGAGTTTAGAGAGAGAGAGAGATTGAAGATTGATTTCCCCTTTTTGGGGATGATGATCTTTGGATCATCATCTCCCATCTATTGAGATTTCTTGTTCTCTTTTCTTTTGTCTTTCATTTTGTTCTTGTTTTTGTTATTGATTTAGTTTATGCATCTTGTTTATGATTTAGTTCATACTTTTGTTTATCACTATGTTGCTTTTGTTTATATTCATCTTTTTCCTTAGTTTCATGTTTTTAATGGTTGAGTAGTGGATTTATGGGTTGATGGTTTGGTAGATCTATGGATTTGATGGTTGAATCTTGAGCTTAAGTTGTTAGATCTATAGATCCTCCAGTTAAGATGTTCTTAATACTAGGTTTAGCTTGATCAACTAGTAACCTTGATGGTGGGAAAGACATCGACCGAGAGGTGTTCGATGAAAGTCTTGAAAGATTCTTTTTGTGGGATTTCCTTCCCTAGCCAATGAGAGTTAATGTTAGGGTGGAAAGTTGTGTTTGTGAGCTTGTTTGTTAATGCTTGTGACTATAGGAGAGCAAATGAGAGTTTAGCTTAACATATTGATTGCATAGGGGTCAATGCCATGAGAGTGGGTCGATCTAGATTGAATGAGTTTCATGTCCTAGGATGGTAGCTAATGTGTGCTTGAGTTTATTGATTTGATTGCTTTTTCTCCTAGATCAATTGTCTTGCCTAAAACTCATTGTCTCTATTTGATTATCTCATTTCACTTTGTTAGTTTATTTCTTGTTTGAGTAGTCTAGTTTTAGTTTAACCTTCTCTTATTTATTGCTCTAGCTCAAGTTTGAATTCTTGTAGTCCCAATGTGTTGATTCTAGATTCTTTGTGGATTCAAACCTCATGTGCTACAATTCACAATTGTTTGCATTTGTTGTATTTATTTGATAGCCATAAAATGCAAACATCAGTTAGCTACAAAACTGCCACAAAATTTATTGTTACTATATGCCACGAATAGATACAAAATATTTCATAGCATCAAGCCACGATTATAAACGATTACATTTGTGTCTATGATGGCCACAACATAATTGCAGCTGATCTGTAACGATTTATCATAATTAGCTACATTTGTTTCAACTCTACTAAGCCACAATTAGACACAACTTGTTTCTTGCTAAGAGTTGAAAAGTAGCCACAACTAAAGCTTTTGGTTGTCACATAAAACCACAAATATGTTGTTCTATGACAGGGTTGAGTGAGACTTTCTAGAGGGTCTTTTCCAACAATTCGGCTTTCATGAAAGATGGGTGTCATGCATGATGTGGTGTATTCGAACTGTCCACTTTTCAGTTCTAATAAATGGTGAACTAGTAGAGAAGTTCTCTCCTAACCGGGGAATCACACAAGGTGACCCTCTTTCTCCAAATTTTTTTATTTTGTGTACAAAAGCGTTGATCTCGAATTTGAAGAGAAGTGAAGAACAAGGACATATATCAGGGATCTCGATAGCAAGGGCTAGTCCACCTGTATCTCATTTACTTTTTGCTGATGATAGTTTATTCTTCTGTCGAGCAAACCCAGAAAAGGCAGAGACAAGACAATTTTAGGGATTTTAACAGAGTAAGAAAGGGCATCATGACAACAAATTAATTATGACAAATCCTCGATACAGTTTGGCCACTCGATGAATCAGAACACTAAAACAGAAATTCACAATATTTTGAAGATAAAGACAATCGGGGAAATGAGCACCTATCCAGGATTGCCGGAAGATATGGGTGGGACAAAAACAAAAATATTTTCCTTTGTCCAAGATAAGCTCCATGAACGAATAACGAGTTGGTCAAAAAAATTCATTTCCAAGGTTGGAAGGAAGTCTTAATTAAATCAGTGGCGACAACGCTTCTAACATATGGTTGGCGGAGTATTATATCGGCAAGGTCTTTAGTCCTCAAAGGACTAATAAAGAGGGTTAGTATAGGGGAAAATATTTATGTTTGGAATGATCCATAGATACCTGATACTTTGCTAAGAGCACCAAAAGGCTCGGGAGCGTTTTTTCACCCTGCTTTACGTGTTGATGAACTTATTCATCATGAAACACGATCATGGAGGGAACCCCTGAATAGACAACTCATAGATCCTGATGACTTGCACATTGTTTTAGTAATACCCATTCCTACTCAAAGCAAACAAGACAGGGTAAGATAGCATTTTGATAAATCAGGGTATTGGATAGAAAATAATTTATCTCTAAATGATGTTGGCGTCCAAGGGTCAAATACGTTAGCAATTCAGGAAAAAGTCTGGAAAGTGAAATGCCCACAAAAACTAAGACATTTCCTCTGGCAAATATTGATGGGATGCCTGGCGGTTAAAGGGAATTTGAATCAACGAGGGATAAATTGTGACAAGAGTTGCAGCAGATGTGGCCAAGATTTAGAAGATATTAATCATACTATGTTTGAATATCCACCGGCTCTACAAACCTGGGCTTTGTCAAGAATACGATATGCATCATGGGTTTTTCCAAGCCCAGGGATCTTTGCCAATATGGACTATCTTCTATGGAGAATTCTGCAGGGGACTGATACACAATATTTTCTATGGAAATTGTCGTATATCTGGAAAGCAAGAAATAATTTTATTTTCTCCAACATTCAGAGGGACCCAAGGGATGTTCTAACATTGGCAAAGCAAGAAGCAGATGCTTGGTTTTCTGCTCAAGTATAAACAAGGAAAGGGACTCAACATACCCAAGTAATATCTAAAGGATTTTGGAGTCAAATAGCCTTACCATCGATCCACCTCCCCACATTTACAGGTTACAGGTGTTTTGTGGATGGTTCCTAGAAGGATTGAGACCTCTTTGCGGGTATGGATTGGTTATGCTTCCCAGATGCGGTATCCAGAGCTTGTATGGGAGCAAGAGGTATCCGGAGGAGTCTCTCAGCGCTCTATTCAGAATTTGAAGCTCTCTTGTGGGAGATGATGTGCATGTTAGAGCTTGATTTCCTGGAAGTCGAGTTTGGAACGGACTGCTCAGAATTATTAAGGATGATTGCTGATCGCGGAGATGGCCAGCTTTTTCACCATATCTGAAGGACTTCTCCCGCATGAAGAGTATTTTTATTTCCTTTAATATATCATGTATCCCTAGGAGTTTGAATCATAGAGCTGATTCGCTTGCACGTAATGCGCGAGTATAGATCATGATCATCTCTTTGTAAACAATTACCCATGACTTTTGAGGTTTTTTTTCTATATGATAATTTTGGTTGTCAAAAAAAAGAAAGTCGGAAATTGATCACAACGAAATGGCTAAGATTAAAAGAAAAAAAATTATATATTCGCATATATACCAAAAGTAATTAGCTAACAATATATAAACCATAGCCAAAATTATATATAACCGTTAAACTAACAAATGTTCAAAAGTAAAAATACATCAATGAAAAAGACTGATGATGCTCTTCGAATTCAAATCCTAACATGATACGTGTTAATGCAATGACTATATTTTCTTTTGGGGAGAATTTCAAGTCAAAAATACCATTTTGCTTTGATTCATTTTCAAAGGGAATGGACATTTTTGAACAGTAGCATCTTGAAAAAGGTATTTGATAAAATTACTTTTTTTTTTTTCTCTCAAACAAGTCTTTTATGAATTGGTCCAACTTAATTTTATTTATCCTATATATTGTGGAGATCAAACGAAGTACATGATCTAAATCTAATTTAAACAGGTTTTGTTATTTATTGAATAACAAAATTTTATTAATCGTTTGTTGGTCCGTTTTGTTATTTATTATTATAAATAAGAATACTATTATTTTATGTTAAAAATAGACAGATTTATATTTTATTTTATCAATATTTGAATTAAAAAAATTGATTTATATCCCAAAACTTATCACGTAAAGTTACATAATTACATTGAATTGAACTTTAGTAGACAAAACTGCAAACATTTACATTTAATATTTGACCAAAATATTTTTTTCTTAAAAGAAAGAAATTTTATGTTTCCTTTTTTTGGAAAAGAAATCAAAGGTACATGAAATTTAAAAGTAAATATTATCGAAATTATGGATAAGTTTTCATACGGATGTTTATCATAAAAAGAAAAGAATAATACGGATATGCTTCAATTTCCATTTTATATAAAAGTCAATTTATTACAGCTCGGTTCGAAATAGGAAATAACATAATATTATAAATCCTACTTGAATATAATTGACTAAATATCTAAGATCCCATGTCAACCCAATTTATTATTTTTGTTTGTAACAAGACTTGAATGACTTAAATGTGAACCCAAATTATTAGTTAATCGATAAAGATACATGTATGTATGTATTGGATGTCCTGCCCAAGAAAAGGGACCCAAGTCCATTGGATCTATGATTTTTAAAGGATTTAAATTCTTAAAGAGTTTAGTGTTATTTAATCTTGAATTTCCAAAACTCTATTAAAATCAAATGTTATTGGTTTAGGTATTTTAAAATTCTGATAAAGAATAATTAAAAGTCTTGTGTTATTAAATTAATTTTTTTTTTAAAACAAGGAAAGTTGTGTATTATTCAAATAAAATAAATTTAACGGACTTTATAAGTATGTGAGAGTTTAGTATTATTGGTTTATAGAATTTAAACATTTTTGTTCATAAAAAGATTCTTTCAAAATAACAGGTCTTACCATGAGATTTTGAAAATAAATAAAAAAGTTAGCAAAAAAAAATACGTGAAAGAAAACAAAAAACAAACATTGTCCTATATCAACAGTCAACATGATATTGAAACTCATATGATATTATCAATTAGACAATTATTTTTCGGGGAAACAAAACAAGCAACAAAAATGTTCATTATATATCTCGGTACATCTAATTTGCACACAAGATTTTTCATTGGAAATCGAAGCTGTTAAAAGGGACAAACAAGAAGAAATGATCTTTATGAGAAAGAAAAGCTCTATGTTTTAGGTTTGGCTCCAATATTCATGTTTGTATTCACTTCTGTCTATAATAATAGAAATTAAAACATATCTAAATCGCTCTTGTTGTAGAATTTGTAGCATATCAAATATGATCTTCATCCCTTTTGGATTCTGGGTTTAATTATACTATTGACAATATATGGAACGTAACTAATACAAACACTAATATTGTGAGAATTAATAGTTGTTCTAATATCGAAGAAACTAATGAAGATACAATATTCCAAAATGATTTACACAAAGTTAACAAAACTCTACAAAAGTATATTTTAAAGGTTGACATAATCAGTACAAATCTACAAAAATCCTTGATAAAATATTGTAAGAATCATTAAAAGTTATGAGATTCCATAATTGTCAAAATCATTACAAATCAACATAAATCTTACTTGAATAAGACCCCTAAGACTTGAATAAAACATAGTTTTCTTTTTTGCTACTTGATAAAAAAATATTTTGTTAAAAGAAACTTAATCATTATATAAAGGATATCCAGAAAGACTAGGCAAATACACGTTCATAACTAAAGCTTTTAAAGAAATAACAATCAAATGGGCGATTTTTACGGTTATCTTTTAGTTTCGTGAAACAATGACAGTTTCCGTGCAATTGACCGACGGAGTGGGGTGGTCTTTCTACTCTCTCTTGTTGGCGGTTAATCCCACATTGTACACCATGATTCAACGTGAAGCAATTTCCTCCATGATTTATGTGGAGAGGCCTCTTTATATATTGGAGTTACAATGTTGAGGATGATTTCTTTTTTGTTTCAATCATTGCTCTTTCTTTGTCAAATCATTTCTACAATACATTTTCTTCATCTACAAAATGTCAAACAATTTACGACAGACAATGCAATAATTGGACTAAGACGTTTTTGATGAACTTGTCTCTCTTCCAATAGAGGTGGTGTTTTAAGCCGCCGCCAAAAACCGGTTTGTGTTGATTGGTCGACCAACAATTCGATGACGACAAAACCTGCATGCCATTATCTCTATTCTTCCCATAACATGGGGTTACACTGGCACAGTCATGGGTGGTATTATTGAAAGGGAAATATTTCACTTCATATTTCTGACTGAGGAAGAAATGGAGATGGTTCTCCGTCGTGGTCCTTAGGACTTTGCGGAAAGAATGGTGGTGTTGCAGCAACGGTCTCCTCTAATGCATCCTCGAATGTTGGATTTTATCCCATTTTGGGTTCAAATCAGGGGCATTCCACTTCAGTACATGAAAGATTCAATCTTGACTAACAAAATCGTCATAATCTGTTATACCAACCCAACAACACGCAACTGGAGAATAGTAAAGGAAAGGTTCAGAATATAATCGACAGCCAGAAGAAGGCTGTTTTAGACATCAACCAAAGACTCAAAAGAACCTACGTGGAGCTCAATGAGAAGTTCGATGCTCTTTAGGTGCAGCGTGAACACCAGTAAAAGGCATTGCTTCCTTGTTTCTTTAAGCTTAGGTTTATTGGGTCTAAATTCTATCGAATCCATATAATCTATTATATTTAAAGGTACATTTCTTAGGGTTTTATTTTTTTGTATTTTCGTGGGCCATTAATATGGGACCCACTTTGAGTTTATTTAAGTTGGGCGTATTTGTTAGGTTCATCTTTTTATTTAATTAAGGTTAATATTTAGGTCTATTAGGGTTAGCTCATTAGGGTTAAGGGTGTCTCTCATGACATCTCCTATAAATATTGTAAACTCCTGGTATATTTGCTTTTTGAGTTTTATAAAACGAGAAGCTTTTCTCAAATTTGTGAAAGTATCACAAAACCCTAGCCGTCGTCGAGATTAGCTCCCACGTGAGGAAGCATGACAAGAGTTGAACTTCGAGTTCTTCTTGTTGGTAGAAGATCCCTTATGATCTCCATAGATTTGCTCACCGCCGCCGTCGGCCGCCTCCTCTACAAAACCTTAGACGCCGCTGCCGCCGTTATTTCATCTTGTAGCTGCTGCCTCTAAGATCAGAAACCCTAATCTGATTTCTGCGCTGCATCATCTTTCCTCATATATGAAAGATATAGAAAATCGTTTTGACCTGGAGAAATATAGAACAAAGTGCCTAGTCGAGGTATTTTCGGAGAAATCAGTAGAAAATCTGAAAGACGATGAAAATATATTTTGTAATGCATGAAGCATAACTTGAGCGCTTGTTATCTTCAGAAATCGAGCCTAAGGTATACGTCTGACAATCGAGAGAAGTATTGTGATTTAACACTGATGAAGATAATGTATAAGACAAAAACAATTTCAAGTCAATATATATAGCTCTGAATCCAGACGAGTTAAAGGATTCTCCAAAAATGTTTCAAGAAAACAACGCCTTACCGGGCTTTGACTCTCACTTCCTTAAATTTCTAATCTATAGCGCGCACACATCTCCTTAATCCCCACATAGAAAAAAGGTGAAGACAAGACATAAGACAGTGCTAACCCGTTATCTAATCCCTTTGAAACCATCCATTGTAAGAGTGAAAAACTATTTATTAGCAATAAACCACTAGATCCTTTTACGAAGGCCATGGACCAGATGCAAATTGGAAGCATCTCAATGGAAAATACGGAAAATGCATCTTAAGAAGTTGTGCAGTGTCACATAGAAAAGTTACAGAAGATGCCACGGAAGATGCATGATCCAAGAAGTTTTCTGGTACCGATAAATATTAAACATAGAGAATTTGTAGGAAGTTTATGTGATTTGGGGTTAAGCGTTTACATTATGACGCAAACAACATTTGAAAGCTTCATACTTGCCGAATTACAAAAATCAGAAAAAATTAGTTATGGTTGACAACTCCATATTCCATCCAGTAGGTTTCGTGAACAATATATCTGTGCAAGTCGGAGGGTACCATCTTCTCGCGGATTTCCAAGTCATAAGCTATTCAAAAGATCCAGTGAACCCCATCATTTTGGGGCTACCATTTTTGCAAACTGCCGGAGCTTTGATTGATGTCATAAGTGATGAGATACATTTGCGGTTTGGCAACAAACTCATCACATTTAAAATGCATCAAATGAGAAAGGATTGCAAACGAGCAAAGAAAAAAATAGTTATGAATGCCTACGAAACACCACAAGATCCTTTACCTCCAGATCCTAGTTTCGATGGTATCGATCCAACAACGTGATCACCACCAAAAAGTCAAGCTAAAAACTTTAAACAAGCGCTGAGTGGGAGGTAACCCACTAGGTAAGCTTTCTTTTATTTTTCTGTATTCATTGAATCTTTGATTTTTTTTTACTATGTGTAATAATTTTTAGTCCAAGAATAAATTAGACAACACTACTACTAATGAGTTGCTCGATCCTAAGAGTCCCGATGCAGGAAACAAACCTCTTGATTGTGTACAAGAACAATTAATGTCGTAAAATAGGTAATAATCCAGCAAAAATCATACCGATCAATCCAAGCCAAAGATCAATCAATCCAACAGTGAAAAAGCTGGCTCGGATGATCAAACTGACGAGGAAAGCTGAAGAAATCATGTGGGAGAACCGGATCGGTCGGTCCACGGTAAGCAACAATTTTGGTTTTGTGTAAAAATTCCCAAACTGATTTCTAATTGATTTATACCACCAAAAACATCTTCTTACCCCCTTGTTGCGATTTTTAAAAATCATAAAATCTTATCCCCTTCACATTTTCATTCCAAATCCGTTCACCATGAGCTTTTCATATAAATTTTCAAAACTTCATAACTCCTTCAATTTTTGGTGGATTTTTATAAATTTTGTGTCCATTTCATTCGGATTTTTATTCTTTATCTGTTGAGCTTGGTATTGACTCCTCAAACTTAAGGTATGAGGTCGTGATTTACAGTGCAAACAGTAATTTGTCTATTTTTGGGAAGTTTGGGATTCTTAGACTCTTTGGTTGATAAATTTTAGAATCTTCTTCCTCTTATAACTAGATTTAAGAGATTAAACTCTTAGTTTGTTGGTTTTAGTAGAATCAAGATTTTATAAAGATTTTAGGAAGAATGGTCCTGAGAATTTGTTCTTGATATATATATTTTGAAGGCATGAATAATCTCGCTTACGTCAACTCCTCCGATGACGACACTCCGGTTCACAAAGTTCGAGAAGCACTCAATGTCTTAGGCCCTCTTGTTTACCAGCGTAGACAAGATGGAACAAACCTGACACAACTTTCTTGAAAGCGATGCAACAAGTGGATTTTGCTCCCACATGCTTTGTAAGTTTAGCAGCGTTGCGATCTTTGGAAATAGATGAAAACATGGATACCTTCTTCCGGGCAATTGGGATGCATGATTTATATATCTTGCAACTGCCTAATTATCTATCTTACACTTCTGCACGAGTTCCTAGCTCCATGTCGGCTAAGCTACATGAATCCACAAAACAAATTTGCTTCTGAAGGCACCCTAACTTTCTTCATGAAGAAGAAATTATACTCTCTCAACGTAATGAGTACTGCAAAGTCTATGGATTCCAACAAGGAACAATCACATCCCTCTCTAAGTATACCGACGTTCAACCAATATGGGACATATTGTTGCCTCAAGAGAATACACTTCACGCGATGCAAAGATATCTCTGATCCGACATCCGGTGATATGTTGAGCGGTAAAAACCCTCATTAACCCCTTGTTCTTCAAACCAGTTGTCGGGGTGGCTAGAGACAACGAGATGTGGCTGGTGTATTATGACATTAGACATCTTTGTCCCAACTATCATGAGGACTTGGCCTTTGATATCAACAAGGAGTGCTCGCTAAGATGCTTGTTCGATTGAAAACTTGAGCTCCAAAATCCACTTAGACACTGCACTGCGCTACACTCCTAACTCCTTTGTTCCATTACTCTGATATCGATCTTGCTAGGAATGAGGTGACTGAGACCGTGAGCTCCATGGACATTCAATACCTCATCCTCTACCGCATTCCCCACGATGAGCACGCTTATAACTTCATCGATCAAGATGGAAACAGTCGCCGATGTTGACTCCCAAATTGCGGTAGAAGCTTCTCAGGCGGTGTATCAAGCAGATTGATCGATCCAAACCTAGATCGATCGATCCCGTTTAACCGATTTAGTCTAGTTTCACCTAATTTTTGGAATGGATCGATCGATCCACTAATAAAGTATTTTTCGAATATTCTCTAGGTCTTATATTTTTTAATCTATTTATTGGGTATAAATACCCCTCTCATCTCATTATTTTGTACGTCAAAGTTGTACTGAACTCTATGGAGAGCAATTTCAATATAACTTTCTCTTTGCCCATTCTCTTTTATTTTATCTTTTATTTTATTATGTTTGAGTAGTTTAATAGTTAGCCAATTAGGATTCATATAGTAGGGAATTTATCATGCTAATTTTATGTTAGATTTTATGAGTTTATGTTGATAAAAAACAGATAAGAGTTCTCATACATGTGCAATCTTAAATGTTGGAAATAGACTGATCACCTAGGACTTTACTAAAGATAATTCTTGTGCACGTTGGTGCGTGATAGGATTATCTGACAAATGCATGTAGAGCAAGAAAAGTCCGAATCAATTCTTAGCGGAAGGTGGGTCTATATTGTGGACATAGTGGACTGCTCACATAATTAATGCAATCGTTTTTAGCATAATTACTCATGTTGTAAATTAAACCAGATTTAGGGGATCACATGGATGAAAATAGTTTAGGGTTTAGCGTCATCGAGATGTGAATTATTCTAGTTGAATTCCATAGTCGAGAATGATACTTAATAGTCAATCTAATTGATTTAGTTAAATTTAAAAAAGCTTAAAAAGTTCTTGAAGAACTCTTATGTCTAGCGTTTTTAGTTTATAGATCTCCAATAGTTTCAATATAATTTTTGGTGTCAAAAACCCCAAAAATATTTGATTGCCCTAGCAAAGAAGATATCTTTAGAGTTTCTTCTCAAACCCGTTGTTCCTTGTGGATTCGACCCCATTATACTACATCGATAGTGACATTGTGCACTTGCGATGGAGTGTTATGGGGTTTTAAAACCCCTGGACACTGCGCCCCTGAAAAGAGGTGCACATCAAGTAATTCTCATGGAGCATTTCCTTTCGCCACATCTCAAGCGGGATGTTGAGAGAACATGCTCCACATGTGTCACATGCCTTAAGGGTAAATCAAGGTTACATCCTCATGCTTTGTACTTACAATTACCTATTCCTAACGCCCATTTGGAGGATATTTCTATGGATTTTGACTTACGTTGCCCAAGATTAGGAACTAGGACTTCATCTTCGTGGTAGTGGATCGGTTCTACAAGATGGTTCACTTCATACCGTACAAAAACATGAATGATGCTACACAAAATGCCGAGTTGTTCTTCAAATAATTAATCCGTTTACATGGAATTCCACTCACCATTGTCTCCGACTGTGACACAAAATTCATGAGCAATTTTTGGAAGACATTGTGGAGAAATCTTGGCACCAAACTCTTCTTCTCCATCACATGTCATTCTCAAACCAAGATCGTCAATCGTACTCTAGGTACTTTACTTAGAGCTATGGTCGGTAAGAATCTTCGTAATTGGTTGGATTATCTACTTTTTGAGGAATTTGCGTATAATCGTGCTAATGACTATTCTTCTAAGTTCACTCATTTTGAGGAAGTTTATGGCTTTAATCTGAGGACACCACTAGACTTGACACTGTTGCAGCCAAGTTCATATATTGATCACAATGCTGAGGAGAAAGCGGACACTATCTGCAAGCTACACCAATAAGTTAAGGAGAAACTTGAGAAGTGAGCTGCAATAACTAAAGAAAGAGAGGACAAGAACCACAAAGAGATGATCTTCTAGCCAGAATATTGGGTGAGCTAAATGAGAGCGAGAGATTCTCGGCCAAGAGGAACTCAAATCTTGGACAGTGCAGAGATGGACCATTCAAAGTGCTTGAGAGGATCAATGACAATGCCTACCGTCTTGAACTTTTAGGTGAGTCACAAATATCTACAAGCTAAAATGTAACTGATTTGTCTCTTTACCGTGCAAATGAACCTGTTCTGAGGTCAAAACCTTCTCAAGAGGGAGGGAATGATGTGAATATCACTCACATAAAGATTGATCAATCTATGTCAACTGATCGTCCAATGACAAGAGGTCGGGCAAGTAATATACGTGAGAAGTTTGAAGCTACAACAAAGACACTCCTTCAAGAACTAACAAGTGAAGACTTCATTCAACCGGATCAAGCTTTACCATCTCTCAAAAGCTACAATGCATTCGATGGATGGGATTCAACCAAGAACAAGACCAAATGAGCCAGCTGTACACAGAGATTTATCCGTGTAATCTTTCTTGAGTCATGGGCCTTAGGGCTAGCTGCCTGAACCATAGGTTCATTGCAGTTGTGTAATCTTTCTTACCCCTGATTTTAATACATAGAACAAATTTTCTTCTAAACCTAGTTCGAGAAAGCTTAGCCGCATCTTCTCTAATTTGTTTTCGAACCTTAAGCCTTGAGTGGATTCCCCTTGACTTTAGAAGAGAACACACATTATCAAAGAGTTCTCCATCCTCTTTGTGGCTGCAACCGTTCGACCAACACACCACCGATCAACTTCATCTAAGACCCACCAACGGTTTCCTTAGACCGCGTTCTCCACAAACAATCCAAGTAGAAGCACTAGGGTTCCCATATCATCTTCCTACAACATTGTCTGTTCTATATTTAACCCATCCATTGAGTAGCACCAAATTTTGATCAATGGTCCATTTAAGGCTTTTCTTGGGAGTAGAAGTTGAATTCTCTACAGCTGGACTTGTCTCATTTGCACCGCTTATACCATCAAAATCCATTTGTGTTGAAAATTCTAGAATTTCTGCTTCTTGAGATGAATATGGCATCATCGAGCCATAATATGGATATGAATGATAATTTGGAACAACTAACAACATTGTGAAATTTGGTACAAATCCATTGTTTGATATATTTGGGGGTGTGGTTGATTGAAATATTGATTTGGAATTTGATGATTTTTTGGGATTTTGGTAGTGAAAATGATGATATTACTTGAAATGTGTTTTAAAATAAGAATTTATGGAAGGATAGTAGAAAATTATAGGAAAAATATATTTTTTTCTGTGTCAAAATTTAATGAAACTAGTATCTATTTATAGAATACAAAAATGATAGATTTTGGTATAATTTTTTTAAAAAACGAAAATATGTGAGTTTTAAAGTTGTGGATGAAAATATATCAAAAATCATAAGAACAAGTGAAATGTGAACATGTGTATTATCTCACATCTCTCTTGCCTCTCAATTATTTTGTTCGAGTGATTCATCTCACTTTTATTATTTTGTATTCAATTCAACATGATTGGATAGATTCAACTGGCTAAAAACTATGTTATAGTTTTTTTTTTCACTGGTCCATTGCATGTGTTCATCAGTTGAATTTTGAATTCAACAACCTCATTGATGATAGTCTAATGGAGAAAACCATTTTATATTAAAAATATGAATTAAGGTAGTTTGATATACAGTTTTTTTCAATGCGTTCTTTGTTTTAATTGATATTAATATAGGGATAACAATCTATTTGTTGTCCCACCTATCACATATAGCATCAAAAATACATATCATTTGGTCATGTGCTTGTTTCTACATATAATGAGTCAAAACTTTGTTTCCACTTGAAATAAAAATTAAATTCATATTTTCATTGAGATAGAAGGTCAAACTCTGTTTCCACATTTGAGTTGGATAATTGCTTACCAATTAGTAGTTAACCATTAGAAATGATAATTAACCAATCTTAACCAAATTACAACCTGGTTAAGGTTCAATCAGAGTCACAAGACAACTCATAAGGTAAAAAAGAAAAGAAATCCCCAAAATCTTATAGAACCCTAGTTTTTTGAATCCCAAATTCTGAACTATAGAACTCGAAATCAAAATTTATTTTGAGTTTATCTTGACATGTATTCATTGGCCCTAGTCACGCGAGATGAAGAAAATGAAGCTTGTGGAAAAAAAATTGGTTCCAATGAATACAAAGCTTTCAAAAGAAAAAAGTTTCGGATAGAGCAAGACGTAGCTGAGTTTCTGAAGACTAATGTATATCGTGAGAGTGATGGTGACGAGTATAGGTTAAAAAAATTGTGTATATATCCGTCAAGATAGTGGAAAATTGGATGAAGACATGATGTTCTTCAACGATGTTTCATTCAAGGAGATGTTGACTATGCAATTTAAACTGGTAAGAATCTGAAAAATACAAGTATGAGAAGACAAAATTGAGTATAAATGTGTAGGAGGTAGTAGTTGTATTAGATATATATTTGATTTAGATCGAAGAATTCTAACTGAATGGAGAATTAGAGTTTTCTAAAAGGTTTACTTTTGTATACCAAATGAAGAGTATGTGATAGTGCATGTAATAGCAAGGTTGTTTATTGATAAAATTGGAGAAGAAACTTATTGTATATGCCTATGAAGATGGAAAATAATGATAAAAGAAAAGTGGATGATCAAAATTTCTAGACCTCAATGCCAATCTGGAAGAAATAAAGTGTTGAGATAGATATAGAAGAAGTATAATGAAAAATTGGCACATCCTCGATACTATGGGGCTAAAACCTTGGAGTCTAACATGAATTTACCGTTGAAATTGAGATAGTTATAAATAAAGAAGAAAAATACGTGTTTAGTAGATTCTATGTATGATTTAATGTGCTTAGAAAGATATTGAGAGAAACATGTAGGCCACTAATAGAGGTAGACAAATATTTTTCTTGAAAAGTAAAATAAAATGACAACTATTAGTGGATTTAGGTAGAGATGCTAATAATGTCATGTATCAGATAATTAGGTTGTGTACAAGTGGAGAATATATAAAATTAGTTGTGGGTTGTGAAGAAAATAAAAAATGATTTGGGTCTTATGGATGGTGATGGATTGATGGATACATACTGATTTAGGATCATCAAAATGTAATTTTTCGTCATGATCATACATGTTGGTAAATATAGATATTTATATGGATACATACTTATTTATTAATCATGTATTTCGTGTCGTGTGTGGTCTTTCATGTCTTGTGTTTTTAATTGTGTTTTTCCTTGTCTTTTATGTTTTGTTTGTTACTTGTGTCATCGTGGATGTTTTTAATTGTGGTTTTACTTGGTTTGTTGTGTTTGTCTTGTGTTTTTCTTTGTCTTATATTTGTGTTTTGTCTCGTGTGTTGTGTTCTTGTGTTTTAACTAAGTTTTTTCTTGTCTTTTACTTAAGTTTTGTCGTGTTTTATTGTTTTGTGTCTTGTGTTTTTGTTGTGTATTGTGCTTTGAATCATGTGTTTCATGACTTGTATTTTTAGTTTTTTATATTATGTTTGTAATTGTGTTTTGTTTCTTTTATGTTCTGTTATTACTTATACTTATCATGTGTTGTCTTTTGTTTCAGTGCGTTTTTGTCTTGTGTTTTTACGGTTGTTTTGACTTATGTGGCTTATGCTTTTCTTGTATTTTAGGGTTTCATTTATGCAGTTCAAATGAAGCTACCAAATATCGAGCATAGAATGTATGTTGGGCCCATAGATTCAAAAACCTAAAGAAAAACATAGGAAGAAGATGTTTTTGATGATGTTAATTCGGAACTTAGCATGAAACTACAATAAAATTAATGTTGCCGGATTTTCAGCTACAACAATGTCATTTATGAATAATATTTTTTGTAGAGTTGGTGTATAGCTTTTGACAAGCTTGGAAACTACTGCAAATACGTGGATAATTATCGTGTTGAATCATTTAATGCTTCCATTGTGATAGCAACAAAGAAGTCTTTTGTGCCAAATTGGAGACAATATAGAAGCTTGCAATGGTACATACTCTAAAATGTTATCTCTTACCTTTCAAGATCACAATGGAATTTGCACACCTTACATGTCAGGTTTTTTAGCAAGTGAATATGAAATGCCGTTAAGTGTTGGGGATCCTAAATGCTAATAGAATATTTGAAGTGTCAAGTGGTGGATGTTGTCATCATGTTAGTTTGGATAGGAGAACATGTTCTTGCAGGAAGTTTGATACATGTGACATACTTTATGAGCATGCTTGTGATGTGATTCTCTTAAAAAAATTCAACCGAAAGATTTTGTTTGTTATGTGGAGGAAAATGTATGAAGGCCTAGTTCCTTTCCGAGGTGCATATTTTTGACTTTTCACAACCGTTCGAAATATTCATCAGCCACTAACATCATCAATGCTTGGCCGGAAGAAGAAAATGCAAAAGATAAATATGAATGAATCTCAATCAAAGAAGCAACATCATTTGATAAGGATAACGCATTGTGGAGTTTGTGGAAATGCTAATCATAATTCAAGATTCAATAAGAAGAATGCGATAGAGGTTTATCATTTTTTTATTTATAGTTTCTACTTATATGAGTTTATGTTAATGTATTAATGTTTTTGTTTTTATCTGATTTTCAAGAGGAATCTTCACAAGAAAATCTCACACAGTTGAACTATATGATGAGGACTTATGAGGAATGATTGTGTTTATCGGTGGATTTTGTTTCTAGCTGCTTTAGAAGATGTTGTTTGTTTTCGTATGACACCATTTAGCTATTGTCGATTTAAGAGTTTAGTGGATGTTTTTAGTTTCATGAGTGTGTGGATTTTATCAATTTAGGAGTGATATTGTCGGTTATTTGAACTCATTGTAGTGATACTATTATTCTATTTTATGGATTATTATTATTCTATTTGTGCTCCATAAAGTAATGTGCTACATAAGCTCCACTAGATCAATCTTATTTAAGGGAAAGACATAAAAAATACACCAGCTAATTAACATTTGCGAGAAAAGTATACCAATTTTTTCGACTCTCCAAACAATACACGAATTTATTGATATTATCATTTTAATACACATACTTTTAAAAATTTAGAATTTTTCACAAAAATGGATCTAACGGATTTAAGCAGCGTTAAAAATGACATTGTAACACAAGTTTATGACTAATAAAAATGATAATGTAACCTTTTTTCTACTCTCCCTTAAATCAAAATAGGTAAAATTCCTAAATTAATTTTTTTTTCAAATCCACTCCAAGAAATTGGGGAAAATTTCATCCAATTTCTTTTGAGTTTCTTACCATAATCTATTGAAACAAAGGTTTGAAACAAAGTTTAAAATATGGATCGGTAGTGGAAAGTGGAATTTGAAGATGACAGAAGTATCTTTCAAACACTTTTCCTCTTGTTTGTTATGAAATTTTATTTTTTCTATTCTTTATCATATTATCTTTCGGTTTAGTGAATTAGGATTCCAGTTATCACTGAGGATTCGGTTATTCGGTTCGGTTCAAGGCAGTTAATTTGGATTTCGGTTATTTCAGTTTTTAAAATGTGGTAACCATATAGGTACAGACTAAAGTTTGGTTTAGTACAGTTCGGTTTGGTTCTCCTTTGTTTTGGTTCCATAAGTGTACTTGAAATAGGAACCGAATTCGACCTAAAATAATGTCGGTTCTCGCGCAGTTAAGTTATAAATGATTACTTGTAACCAAAAGTAACCAAAGAACCAAAACTAATCACTTATACAATCCATAATTTATATTAATAATAATTCAATATTACATAATCCAACCACAATAAGATAACGAAACAAAAAAAACTTGAAACTAAGCGTGGAGATATTTTAACTAAGAAGGCTGATTAAAATATTTTATCAAAGCTAGAAAAGTCAAATGAAACATATTACAATATCTGAATCTCTCAAGTCCAAATCCAAAAGTTAGAAGTCTTGCTTAGCTGACTTGAAAAGAACAGTTGTTAAACTCTAAAGTTATAAAAACAGGAAAGTTAAGAGTTAACATTTAACTCTTAACTTTCCTGTTTTTATAACTTTAATCAGAAATGGTAGAATAAAGTTAACCGTTTTCAAGTTGATCTTGTAGTACAATTTCATCAAGGATTTGTTGAGTTGTTGTTTCTCCTCTTCTTTCTTTTAGACTAATAGCACTTTTTAGCCATTGCTCAGTGCACACTAGGACTTCTATCGTGTTATGAGTAAGACAACTTATGTAAGAATCTAGCACACGACCACTTGTACTGAAGGCTGATTCCGATGCAACAGAAGATACTTGCATAGCAAATATGTCTTTAGCTATCTCAGACAAAATAAGATACTTCGGAGCATTGAGCCGCCACCACGACAAGACGTCATACTCTATTCCAAGTACCACTTATGGGTTTTTTACACTTTCTTTCAAGTAAAGCTCCAACTCATTACTAGATTTCCAGACATGAACATATGGTTTTATATCGTCTGGATTATCATATTTTGTTTTTAATAATTTAATTATTAAAACATTTTTGGCAAGTTATTATAATTGGATTATGAACTGAAACTCCAATAAAATGAAATATCAACGAATAGGAAACGAAAATGATTTCTCAAATTCATAGGTTCAAACAACATTATCCCAAGAAACTACAAAATTTGTTTCGATACATTTAAAAAGCCAACTGAATACTTATAAAACATAAATCTATTACTGAATCTCTAAATCGTATATGTCTGGGACTATCTTACAGATTATGGCTTCAAACGTTTGTTGCTTTTCCAAAAGAGATGTCATTGTGTCTTTCATCCCGGTAATCTCGACATTCTTCCTGTTCTCCACCTCCTTAATTGCTGTTGCTACGACCGGAGGCACCGTGGTGGATAGATTGGTAGAAGCTTGAGTCCCGATGGTGAGGCTCCCAAGCCATGTTGGTTTGAATGTGTTTTAATCAAAACGAACTCTGTTTTCAGAGTATAAAACAGAGTATTGAACAAAAACACTTTTGTTTTATTAATGGAAGAAACGTGATGATATAAAAAAGAGTATTACAACACACAAATTACACAAGTAAAAATAAAAGAGTTTATCTCTAATTTATAAGTTCTCATACGAACCATGTGATTTCAGAAAGACACGACTTACACCTAGAGACACGACTTATACGAATGGGTGTGACATGCGTTCATTCGTATGTAAGAAACAAACTAACTTATACAAATACAAACTATATTATATACTAAACTATATGTTACGAGATTTTGATTATAGTTTAACACTCCCCCTTAATCAAATCTCGTTTTTGACTTTAACTTCAAGCTTCTTTCAAAGATCTTCAAACTTTGAAACGTCTAATGCCTTTCTCCATTCTTTACTCTCACATTCCTCATTGTACGTTCGAGGTGCTTCATGTCCATAGAAACATGATTCTATGTTTTGAGCCGCTTCATTAATCTCCACTCTTGGTGCTTTACGCATGATCTCACTCATAGATTTGTATTTCCTGTGAGGTTGTGAAGTTTCTCCTTCTTCAATGTGATCATATTCAATGTCTTGTGGATAATCCGAATTGGAGACACTTTCAATTTCTTTTCTTGTCGCATGTTGATCAGTCATGGGTAGAACAAAAGTCTTCTTGATTTCTTCTCCAGCTAGACTTAAGTTGATTATGAAACTCTTGTTAGTCATTGGAATTTCCATAATCTTCCTTCCTTTTGCATCTAGAATGATGCACCTTTTGTCTTCAAAACATACTTGATAACCACTTAGGATGATTTGCGACA